>CACRXK020005151.1:6080-29064 GCA_902702795.2 Paramuricea clavata
CCCACAGGGAAAGTTGACAGGGTGGGTTAGGTAAAAAAGGGCCCACAGTAATTGGCATATGCTGTTGTGGTGACCCTGCCCTAGTTGGCAAAGCTAAATAAATAAATAAACATGTTCTTCATTCTACCTACCAGAATATGCGCTTCTTCTTGAACATCAAATCCTTCGTCATCAACGTTGTCCATGGCGAAGTGGTTAGGTTTTTGTTCCACGTCAATCTTCACCCGCCTACTGCGAGGATAGCACTTCTATAAAATTAAGAAAAGATACGTTTTGCAATCTTGTGTATAGATAAACTTTCATTTCTTGGTTGAACTAAAAACAACACTATTTGTGGTTAGTCAAAGTTACAGTCAAAATACAAAAACCTTCCCACTTCCGCTTCTCTTTAGTTTTACCGTTACCATTCACAATATTTTTAAATATGTTTGAAGCGAAACCAGGATTATTCATAATAAATTTTTACTTTTTAGGCCTTCTCTTTTTTTAAGTATTTATTATTACGAGCTTTCGACTGCCAATCTGGATTGTAATCAATTGTGGCAGTCGAAAGCTCGTAATAATAAATATTTAAAAACCATGCAGAGAACGTCTAAAAACTTATTCACAATATTTTGTTCTATATTCCTGTAACGGGTTCCAAAATTACGGGAAAACACGACTATACAAAAGTAGTTAAGTTTTTTTTAACTTCCATGTGTTGAAAATACGGTTGTTGTAGGAATTTTCAATCAGTTTATGCTGGCCTCACCATGCACTTTTCGTTTAGCACATAAAAATTATGGTCAGCAACTGATTTCCCCCTTGCGCTCTTCGTGTCTACTGTAAAAACAAATTGGTTAAAGCAACCCAAAAATTGGTTACCTCAAATTTATAAATCTAAGACATTTCATGTTATTCTAACCAAATTGTCTAACAAGCAGTGTTTAAATATCTAAATGTAGTACTTTGCTACTTACCCACAAGATTAAGATGAAAAGCGGAAGAAGAATTGCCAAGGTGATACCAACAGCAAGCCATATTTTCTTATTGTTTGACGAGCTCGACGACCGAGGAGCATTTTTACCACCAAATGCCACTTTAAGTATCTATATATCAAATAAACATTTAATAAAACTTAAAAAACGTACAAGATCGCGAAGCGCGAGCATTTGGAATATGATTAAGTGTTCATTGATAAGGATAACTTTATTTAAACACGGTGAATGGTCTTCAGGACTTACATTCAACTGCTACGCATATACACATTAAAAATATTCACAACCCATCACTGATATTAACTAATTATACAAGACAAAACCTGCTTTCCAAGAGTGCCGTGTATAATAATATAATTTAATCCGTGAAAAAGTCAATGCAGCCTGCTTTAACATAATTTAGGTTGTTCGTTTGTCGCAACCCAGTGGGAAGATTATTCCACAGCACCCCTATAGCTAAAACTATTCTTCAAAAGTTGTGCGGGGCTTCGGAATAGCTAATTTATTTGGGAGTGTGGGGGGGGGGGGGTGCAACTTAATAATGTGTGGGTCACAATTCTAGAAGCATCTGGGGGTGTGCTCTTCCAGGGAAAAATGAAATTTTGGTGTCTGAAAGGGCATTGCTTGCATTGTGGAGGGACTTGAATAAAAATGTAAAGGTCTCACTAAACCACCTTTTAACAGTGTTAAATATTGATTTCAGAATACTTGACAATTTAAATCCGCCGGAGACGTAGTCACATAGACTATTACAACAAAGTTCAGTAGATTCTATGAGTAGATTCGCGTAAGATAGGCAACACTGTTTGCTGACAATTTTCCATGCCCCCTCCCCCAATTTTTCATCGGAACTACACTCGCAAAAACATTGGGGGACGGGGCGGCTTGCGAATGGAATGGTAAACTATTCGCCTGTCATCAGTGTATTCGTTACGGGGCCGGTCATTTCCGGGGGTTCACTTTTTGATATAACCTGTTATTTACCCAAATTTCTCTGGTTTTCTAAAATTTGGGAGGGTATTCCCCTCCCTACCCCCGTCTCGTACACCTGTGAATGTTTTCGCCATACAATCATACAATAAAAAACTTACAACACAACATTACCTTGGTCTCAAATCGATTTCCAAGTTTTCCCAACTGCCTGGAATCGAGCAAATTCTTCAAATCATTCCCAATTTGTATAGTTACTTTATCTGCATCTGATCCCAGCGCCACAAACCAAACGTCAATACCCTCCTTGGTTTTATTTGGGTTGGCACAATTCTTCTCGCCATTCACAATGAGTATGTCACTAGCGTTTAATTGTCTGCCTTTCAGATCATGCGATATTTCAGCGATCTCTTCTCTGAAATCTTTCTCAACTTTACAAAATTCATACCATGTGTACTCCATTGTCACAATCACATATACATCAAATTCAGCTTGTGGGGGTTGTTTAGTTGGTGATGGTGTTGTGCTTGTTGCTGGTGGTGCTGCAGTTGTTGGTGCTGGTGCTGTGCTTGTTGCTGGTGGTACTACAGGTGATGGCGATGGTGCTATACTTGTTCCTGGTGGTACTGCAGTTGTTGGTGGTGCTGCTGTGCTTGTTCCCGGTGGCACTGCAGTTGTTGGTGATAGTGCTGTGCTTGTTCCTGGTGGTACTGCGCGTGTTGGTGTTGGTGATGGTGCTGTGCTTGTTCCTGGTGGTATTGCGGGTGTTGGTGATGGTGCTGTGCTTGCTCCTGGTGGTACCGCGGGTGATGGTGCTGTGCTTGTTCCTGGTGGTACTGTGGGTGATGGTGCTGTGCTTGTTCCTAGTGGTACTGCAGGTGATGGTACTGTGCTTGTTCCTAATGGTACTGCAGGTGTTGGTGATGTGCTTGTTCCTAGTGGTACTGCAGGTGATGGTGATGTGCTTGTTCCTGGTGGTAGTGCAGGTGATGGTGATGTGCTTGTTCCTAGTGGTACTGCAGGTGTTGGTGCTGTGTTTGTTCCTAGTGGTACTGCAGGTGATGGTGATGTGCTTGTTCCTGGTGGTAGTGCAGGTGATGGTGATGTGCTTGTTCCTAGTGGTACTGCAGGTGTTGGTGATAGTGCTGTGCTTGTTCCTAGTGGTACTGCAGGTGATGGTGATGTGCTTGTTCCTAGTGGTACTGCAGGTTTTGGTGATGGTGATGTGCTTGTTCCTAGTGGTACTGCGGGTGATGGTGATGGTGCTGTGCTTGCTCCTGGTGGTACCGCGGGTGACGGTGCTGTGCTTGTTCCTTGATTAGCCTGTGTTGTTGTGCTTTGACCATTCCCTAACGAGAAAGGAAACAATAAACCAATTATAGTAAGTATTATTAAGGCGTAAAGTTCGACTTATGGATTCAAGAATGGGCAACGGGCTGTATTCGAGAAGACAATCGCTGTAACCTGAGATTTCTTCGAGGCCTAATTTTTTAAAATCGTTTTCATTAAATAATTCACCTGTTCTTTCGATTTGAGGTTACTATCTAGGATTGCCTCAAGATACTGGATAGATTCTTTTTCTTCAAGAGATTGGAGGTCCGCTATCATGGAATTTGCTATAATAACTACACCAAATTCATAACAAAGCCAGTAAAAGAGACAAACACATGTGCACCAATCTATGAAAAGTCATACAAAGTATTCTGCAAAGATGTCATTGAGTTGGAAGTCATCAAAGGAAAAGCAATAAAGTATATGAAGGAGTTACTGAGTAAATTTATTGTCATTGGGCTTTCAGCCTCAAGCAACGACTAATCAATAGTTACCCTCAACTTGTTTTCTTGATGCAAAAGTATAGAACTGTTGGCGAGATTGTTTATGCTGAGAACTTGCGTCCATCTGATTTTGTTGGGGAACATATGTTAAATAAATCTATACATGATGATGAAGACTTTGATACTAGTTAGTTTTTTGTTACTAGGTACTAGTTTCTTTTATCTTCATTATCGAGACATCTGTCTTTATACATGTAGATAGGTAAATCAATTGATCTATGTACATGTATAAAGGCAGATGTCTCGATATTGAAGATATTATAGTACCTGTTTCGAAATATCAAACACAAACCACCTTTCGACTAACTAGTTCCCAACTTGACCTGTACCTCAGTTGGTAGATCATCAAACTGGCAACCGAATGTCGCGGGTTCGATTCCCAGCCAGCCCAAGTAAAGCTTGGAAAGCACTAATGGCCATACAGTGAATCACCTTTAGTCTGATACACCTGCCCTACTCTAATACTAATTCCAACCCTAACCCTAAAAAGGTTATTCACTGTATGGCTATCAGTGTTTTACGTAGAGCTTATCTCTACTTGTCGAGTAGGGGGGGGGGACTTTAATGGGTTAGAAATGGCTGGGATGGTGTGAAACATTGAGCAATTTCACATCCATGAAATGTCCCAAGTTGTCACCATTTCTAACCACACCCTTTTTTCCGAATGGAAAAGCGATGAAGGCGAGTGTTTGGCGCCTTAAAACCAAATTGCTCGACAGTCTTCCCATGGTAAGGGAAGTATGGTAAGGCTGTCCATGTTCCGAATCAGTTTGTCATGACTTGTGGTATTATCTGTTCTCTAGACATGCTGATGAGCCCTGATATGGGGCGAAACAGTCATTTTAACATCTCGGCATATAAAAGCATAATAATACAATCTCATAGTCATACATCGTGTTAAGCTGGGTTTTTTTCAAACTTTCCCTTTTTTATGAGTATGGTTGTCTTGGAAGTAAGAAGTCTCCATGGTGGATAGTGGACTGGCGAAAAGGCGTTCCTGATACTTGGTAAACTAAAGATGAATCTGCATGGAGAAATGCGCGTTACAGTTTTCACGATAAGCAACACATCACAAAGTTCTAGTCAGCGCGGTTTAATTACTTTAATATATTGTTTTGTTTTCTCAAGACCTTTTAACAGTTTTGTGATATGATTAATTGTAAGAAGTTGACAAAGTAAAAAAGTAATTGTAAAAATAATTGTAAAAAATAATTGAACATTATTAACAGTTATCTGAGCATTTTATTATTTTTGGTAGTTGTGTATACTTGTTTTAAAATATGATTGCGAGCATCGTGTAGTGTATATATCATCCTATATCTTATTACATTATTCTTGAAATGTTAGTCTTTGATTTGTAATATAATGTTCTCGGGAGGGTATACACTATATAACTCTAAATAGCTCTAAATATTTGTGTATCATTCAAATGTACAAACCATGAAGACCTGCTATTTTTCAAAACGCTGCCGATTTCACCTTTTCTTATTTAGGGCTTTTTTTAAGCAGTTTTTCGTGTCCAGTTACGTGTAAGATCAGTTTTCCCCAACTGCGCGTGCGCATTGAATGTTTTCCTTTGTACGCATGCGCGCTGGCAACGAAAACAATGGCCGCTCGTGAATTTGAAAGCATGAGGGAGCGTGCACTTTGGAGGCGATTTATTCTCATTTGTGCAACTATTTCGCTTGGGGGGAAGTGGATTCTAAGTAAGTAAAACCTTCTCTTTCTATCTATGTAAAAATTATTATCTCCCTCGGAGGCTGTAATGAAACGGCACAATTTAGGCCTTCATCCTACGGCCTATTATTAGTTGAAGGAGCATCACAAAATTAGTAATATTCCGAAGTTTCGTTGCGAAATGTTGTAAAATGTGGATAATATAGCCATGCGAAATTTTCTGTTTTTCAGTTATTTTGTATTACGCCTTGTATAGTATACCTTTTTTCAGAAAGCGGTTTCAATTTTCCGTGCGTAATACAAAATGACTGAAAAACGGCGAACCTCGCAGGGCTATATTATCTGCATTTTACAACATTTTGCAACGAAACTTCGCAATATTACTAATTTTGTGATGCTCCTTCAAGCTGTGGTGAAATTTGTGTCTGGACTTGTCTAGATCAAAATTTTGTTCATTTATATAGGTAATAGGTCCATACCGCCGAATAGTAATACACTTACGGCCACCTCGTTATTACGGCCACTTTTTTGCCCGGCAAAACGGCCTCACATTTTCTTATAAAAATACCCTTGACCTGTCAATACGGTCGACCACCCATTAATACGACCAACGGCCACATTTTGAAATCCCAAACATTATAATTGCTGACGCTGCGAGCGAGCAAATCAGCAGTTCTAATACGTATTGGGCGCTGAAAGTAAGATTTTACTTCCGTTTCTCCGACCGGAATGCACTGCTCTTAACCGACCAGAATGCTTTGCATGCATGATGCTATAAATACGGGGAATCTCATTAGTCCGTTTATATAAGCGGGTAACGATGCGGTTGTGTTGGTGTATTTTGTATTCATTGGGTCTGTTGATTTCTGGCTGGACATATATATATATATATATATATATATATATATATATATATATATATATATATATATATATATATATATATATATATATATATATATATATATTGAGCGCTCTACAGGATGAGCCATGCCGCTTACGCATTGCGCACGCTCACTGCTTGCAGTTTGAGCGCTCTGGCATGGTTTTGATGTCCAACAATCGTGAGGTATCAAAGGTAACTGTAAATAGCAGTTACTTTCATCCTGCTCATCAGCACTACACTGTCCGAAACGGTACCGTATATATGTGTATATATATATATATATATATATATATATATATATATATATATATATATATATATATATATATATATATATATATATATATATATATATATATATATATATATATATACTGAATTTGCTTATTACAAACAAATTTATAACGCTTACAAAGCGATATTTCTGTGTTTTGTGTTCTTCGATTCGCCTTATCTTGTTTTCTCTTTTCTTATCTCATTTAGCACTAATTAGCAGTAAAATCAACATCGTAATTGCACGCGTGAAGGCGTTCATTTCAAGCGTTAAAAGCGAATCAACAGGGTTTAGTCTGTTGACTTTTTGTTTTAATATGATTTGACTATAATGTAATTGACACGGAGACATGGCATCAACAGGTCCGGCAACTGCCAACTATAACTATAGTATGGCGTTTTAAAAGAACAATGCTTTGTATGCTATTTCATGGGTTAATTAAATGTACTTTTGCCTGTCAAAAAGCATAGTACACTATACTGTAGATATAATGGTATGTGCATTGTTTTTAATTGACGCATGTGCATGTAATATTTTTTATCATTGATCGTGCATTAAAAACATTGTCCTCAACTCTAGTTTTCGAAGTAACGTGGCTTTAATTTGACGTCCTTGCATGGATGCAAGTTTTGCTCCATGTTGTTCGGTATTCAGTTCTTATGATAAACGACTTCGCATCAGTAAATTCAAAAGAAAGGCAATTTGGCGAAGAATTATATTCAAGCGAAGTAAAATATGAGCTATAAGCACTTTATTTTAGCCTGGTTCACATATGCCTGCGGTATGCCTGCGCTATTATTGTAAAACAGCTGTTGATGCATACGTTCTTTTGTAAATGATTTGGTTGAACTGCTGTAACGACAATAGCCCGCCGACATACCTACAATAAGCATACATTTAGTTTTAATTGCATTTAGACTTTGTTTATTCAAGTTAAGCCAGTTTTGGAGAGTTTTAAGATCATCATTTAGAACAGAGATTAACTTGTCTGGGTCGATGTCCGCAAATGTCAAATTGGTTTCATCAGGGAATACACGCCCATCTGATACCAATTCACTATTAGGTAGATCGTTTATATATATTAGGAACAGTAGGGGACCTAGGATAGACCCCTGAGGAAATCTTGATGTTTACTAAACCTGTCTTTGCATGTGCATGCAAGCAGGCTGAATTTATAAAGAATTGAAAAGGATTACATTCCATCATAACCCTATATTTGGGTTAACTTCCAGGTTATTTTAACTCGTCAACGGAAATCGAACCTGTGTCTCCCGATTGCCTGTTCGGTTGCTTTACATTAGACTATATAGGGTTTCATACAGCAATGCGATGTTAACGAGACCTGGTTCCTGGTATTTTATACGCATCCTTTCTACTTAATTTAATGTACTTAATTAAATGTTCAACATACTATCTTGTAATGCGATAATGTATGTGTTTGTGTATTCATATACTAAATCTATGTGATATAATACATGTTGCAAGCAAACACATACAATATCGCATTACAATAGTTTGAATACAAAGGATGCATATAAATTGTAGGAAATTGTCTGCGCACTTTTAGGCGCAATGGAGTTATATGATATCTCCACTTTTTCTTCCAATATGCGCTGTTTTTCATTATTTATATACATATACAATATGAAAACTGTAATTTGGTCTTCCAGCTGGGAGACTGTCGATTATATATAGTCAGTAGGCTAAGTTTATAATGTTCTACCGTTTATTTACTGAAATTAATTAGGCATACCTTGCGAAACAAGAACGGCAACCACACACAATATAGACCACTTCGTTTTGCGCGAATATCCAACGCGCATTTTAGTATCCCTGCAAAATCTCAGTTGCTCAAAAAAATTTGAAATTTGCAAAATTTCAGTTGACTCTTAAAGACCACTTTGCTTTTGTGTTTCCTCGCCGCTATCCTGAAAGGGAATGTTAGAAATAACTCTGTGAGGGTGGATTTAATGGAACGGATAATAATAAGACTATACAACATTAAGTCAACTAACGAACATTGAACGTCTGCTAAGAGTAAAGCGCTGATCAAACGATGACGAGAATGCACGAGAGTTGGAAACCACGCGACCTTTCCTTCCCAACACTATTATATGCATGTGTATGTTATTTAAGTTAAACGTATAGTTGGAACACTCATCAAACCATTATTTTGTTAATCCAGAGCTTGAAATGTCCTCCCTAACAATGTGTGACTGCCAACTCTCATCAACTTATTCAACTCGCATTCCTGTTTGATGGGGGTCATGAGTACATAACGAGATGCCCATGTGCAATGTACAGAAACTTGGCCTTCAACTAGATTAGACTGCAAAGTTTTACAGTGTAATCTCAAGATTTAAAATGTAAATATTAAAAGGTAAATATTAAAAGGTTTACTCACCCGTAATAGTTTTCGCCGATCTTAAAAGTCTGAGTTAAGAATCACTCGATAAAGCTTTTAACGGAATTTTGCGAACAGCGAGCTGTTTAATTATTCAAACCTAAATCACATGTGCTGTAACGGACATGTAATACGACACCGATTCTTGGAAGTAAAAAAGTGAAAGCAAAAGGAATTATAATTTTTGATAATTCACTATTAAACTTATGACATATATTTAGGATAAAAAGGAGAATGGAACACAACATAATAGAAATTAAGTTTATTTAATAACAGTTTTTTACTTATTCTACACTCTACATTACTTACACTCCATTACTACATTACTTACACTCTCAGTAATGCTAAACTAATACCTTATTACAGTTCCCACCTTACTACGTTTTACTAGAAAGCTGTGGGTACAAAATATACTAATTTTTACAACTCTCTCTATGATCAGGTATAGTGCACATCTAACAGCTGCATACCCACTGATCTCTAAAAAGAAAGTAAATCGTGATATAAAGACCTGAGTTAAGGGAATAATCATTTCAATTTTCGAGGAAGTTTTTTACCGTTAGAGCTAAAGGATTAATGTCAGGATTTTGTTATATTGTTTTGTGAAAGTAATTAAGAAGCCAAAAATAACAATAAAAAACTTTGTTTAGTATGATTTTATAGGTAATAGTATAGTTTCCAGTGCAATTTAGCCATGAACGGGTGAGTTTTTCAAAGACGACCAAACAATTCGAAGTCTTTGGAAAACTCGCCAGTGTCGCTTATTAATAATACTGTTTACTGATGAAAATATTAGACAGAAGCAATGGACCTATTCCCTAATGAACAAAATTTTGATCTAGACAAGTCTAGACAAAAATTTCATCACTGCTTGAAAGAGCATTACAAAATTAGTAATATTCCGAAGTTTCGTTGCGAAATATGTTGTAAAATGCAGATAATATAACCTTGCGAAGTTTGCCGTTTTTCAGTCATTTTGTATAATACGCACAGGAAATTGATACCGCTTTCTGAAAAAAGGTATAATTTCCCGTGCGTAATAGAAAATGACTGAAAAACGGCAAACTTCGCAAGGCTATATTATCCGCATTTTACAACATTTTACAACGAAACTTCGGAATATTACTAATTCTGTGATAACATTTTTGTCTAGACTTGTCTGCAACAAAATTTTGTTCATTAGGGAATAGGTCCATTCACACATGAACAAATTATGTAGAGGAAATTCACATGAGTCATCTGCATGCATGAGAACATAACAAAGTCCATTTAAGTCCTGTCACTATATAATCCTTTAATAAAAAGAAAACTAAACCGTTTCCTCGACACAAGTAAATATGTTTGTTTTGTAATACTATATATGCGTTACAAACTAATCATCGAAAAAATGTAGATTTACCAATCATAATTGAACCAATAATCCGCTTTGACCATTAATATACATTACATTTTTTTTTTGGGGGGGGGGGATCCGCTCCCTAGACAAGGCTATTATAGAAAATGACTTCAATTAAATTATTGAAACAATATCAATGTTTTCGATTTATAGAAACAATGTCATTGTTATCGATTTATCGAAACCATGTCAATGCTATCGATTCATCGAAACCATGTAAATGTTTTCGATTTGTCGAAACCATGTTAATGTTATCGATCTATTGAAACTATGTCAATTAATGTTATCGATTTATCGAAACCATGTCAATGTGCATGAATATGTTTCTCTTTGATCTTGAGCCAATCACAAACCAATCCTGAAGGCCCATTTTCACTCAGGAAAATTTTCCGCAGAAAGAAAATTTCTTAAATGTGATTCGCCGACACAAATTTTCCGTCGGAGAAAATTTTTGAAGTCAAAAATTTTCAACTTTTAGCAATGATATTTTTTGTCCGTGGAAATTTTTCTTGAGTGGAAATGGACCTTTAAATCAATTGTTCACGAAACATTTACCTAAAATGAAATGGGTAATTCTTTATTAATTCATCGATCGTCATTATCGTCGCCTTCGCCAAGTGACGCCTTCTTTCCTCCCTCCCCCTGATGACTCGGCCCTTGTTTATTGCTATCCTTAGATTCTTTCTTAAGAACAAGGGAGACATTTTCATTTTCCGTCTTCTTCAAAGGCTTTTCTTGCTCTGGTGCATCTTTCAATGTCGATGCTTTTTGCGATAACTGCATTTGATTACAAAAAAACAACAAAATAACATCGTCAAGCTAAAACACATTAGCATATACTCGGGAGGTTCCATTCCAAAAGAAATTAGAGAGAGCAAATCCTTCTCTTCCATTCGAAAGAGAATCACTACTCACATTGATTGATAGCTAATGTAAAATATATATCTTGTAAATAGACTATATCACTCTAGTTAATTACGTTATATATAATACTATATATCTTATATAAGTTTGTAAATAGCTTCTAAAATTCTTCATATGTATACTTTTGTACATAATAATAATAATAAAAGCATTTATTTAAACACGATGGTAAATTTACAGCATAGCTGATGTGGTCGTGCACGTGAAACTAACTACAATATATAAATATAAACATAAATACATCTACGTGATCTAACAGAACAACAAATTATATGTCACATAACTCACTCAGATACAATTTTACACAATCTATACATACTAAACTACTGGCGTCCCATTGTAGCACAATTGTTATATTATATTTAAAATACTCATTAATAATTCATAAACCTTGTGGCAAATCATGTCAGCCATAATATGTCACGCGCGCGTGGAGTGACTTTATATCTGGTAAAGCATGCGGCATTATATAATTGTTCATCCGAATTAGTATGATTATATAATGGTTCATCCTAATTAGTATTCTTTTGTAGTCGTATTTTAAGCTATTCAAAACACTCGTTGTCGTGTTTTATCAGACATAGTAAAACACTCGGCTGCGCCTCGCGTTTTATATCTGATAAAACACTCCTACTCGTGTTTTAAATAGTACATGACTATCTAATTGCACGCCCCTCGTGGAAATCAGCTTCGGTTGACGGGGTCAGCGTGTTTAAATAAAGTTTTTCTATCTATATATCTAGGTGGGTAGTCCTGTTGCGCAATCTGATTGGTTGCTCAACTGCGGATATCCTTGCGCTGTTTTCCCATTGTGGTCCGGTGACGGACGAGCATATTTTTACTTGATTACGAAGCTTGCACTACTCACCTTCACTTCAGTGCCTAATTGTTAAATACCCGTTCTAGGAAGAGTACCATTCGATAGGAAAATTGAAAAATTCACACACAAAAAAATTCATTTTTAATGTGTCCATTGTCATGCAGCAGAAATATACAGTCGAGCTAGGCATGTAGTTTAATTTTTTGTTCATTATGCCTGGCAAAGATTAAAGGTCATATCCAATGGAGGTAAATGCATTTACCCTACACGCTGAGGGCAACAGCCAATACTATTTTTGAAAGAGGTTTGATATTTCACCTATTTTATTGTCAGTAAATCAAGCATATAGTCAATCTAGACATGGTTTATAGAAACACGACAAATCAGCCACTATTTTAGTACGTGTGCCTCCAACAACAATCAAACTCTATATACTTAAAACCCAATGAAATTAGATGTTCTGTTGTTTTGTGATTTTGATCCCAGTGCAAGTTATGTTGGGTTAACATGTTCTTCATTCCACCTACCAGAGTATGAGCTCCTTCTTGACCTTGAAATCCTTCGTCATCAACGTTGTCCATGGCGAAGTGGTCAGGTCTCACCCGCCTACTTCGAGGATAGCACTTCTATAAAATTGAGAAAAGATACATGTTATATTCTTGTGAAGATATACTTCCATTTCTTGGTTGAACTAAAAACAACACATTTGGGGTTAGTTACAGTCAAAATACAAACTTTCCGCTTCTCTTTACTTTAGCTGTTATCATTCACAGTATCTTGTTCTATATTCCTGTAGCGGGTTCCAAAATTACGGGAAAATACGACAACAAACGTGGTTTCACTTTTGTTTGTTCAAAATACGGTGAATAACGAAAAATGCATTATTTGTTACAGTTATCCTCAATTATGATACAAATAATAACTAATCAGTCAGTGGCATAAGCGCAGGTTAAGAAATAAATGTTCCAAGACCGCCCATGGAATGCTGCTTTCTGATCATCACCACTTGAAAATGAAGGCACCAGAAACAACAGTCGAATATGAAAAATTGGGGCACAGCAACGAACTCGATTGTTGTAAGCGTTTTCAATCAGTTTATGCTGGCCTCGCCAGTTTTCGTTTAGCACATACTTGCGCTCTTCATGTCCACTGTAAAAACAAATTGGTCGAAGCAAACCAAAATTAGTTACGTCGGATTTATAAATCTGAGATATTCCATGTTATTTTAACCAAACTGTTTTCACTGCAAGTGTTTAAATATCTAAAAGTAGTACTTTGCTACTTACCCAGACGATTAAGATGAAAAGCGGCAGAAGAATTGCCAAGGTGATGCCAACAGCAAGCCATATTTTCTTATGGTTTGACGAGCTCGGCGACCTAGGAGCATTTTTACAACCAAATGCCACTTTAAGTATCTATATATCAAATAAACATTTAAAACTTAAAAAAATGAACAAGACCGCGAAGCGCGAGCATTTGGAATATGATTAAGTGTACATTAATAGATACTTTCAACAGTGCCATCGCTAGGGATTTTTTTTTGGGGGGGGGATGCAACTTAGGAGGATCTGGGGGTATGATCCTTCAGGAAAAATGAAATTTTAGTCCTTGAAATTTGCTTGTATTGTGGAGGCACTTGAAGATCCTACTAAACCACCTTTTAACAGTGTCAAATATTGATTTCAGAATACTTGACAATTTTAATTCCGTAGGTGACATAGTCACATAGACTATTACAACAAAGTTCAGTAGATTCTATGAATAGATTCACGTAAGACATAGCCAACACTGTTTGCTGACAATTTTCCATGACCTCCCCCCCCCCCAATTTTTCATCGAAACTACACTCACAAAACATTGGGGGGGGGGGCTATTCTCCTGTACAGTACATCCGGGTGTTCGTTACTTTTTTATATAACCTGTCAATTACCCGAATTTCTCTGGTTTTCTAAAAGTTTGGGAGGGTAATCTCCCTCGCTACCTCCCGTCTTGTATGCCTGTGAATGTATTCGCCATACAAAACTTACAAAGCAACATTACCTTGGTCTCAAAATGACTTCCAAGTTTACTTAACTGTCTGGAATCGTTCAAATCATTCCCAATTTGTCTGGTTATGGCTTCTGACCCCAGCACCAGAAACCAAACATCAATACCCTCCTTGGTTTTATTTGGGTTTGCACATTTCCTCTCACCATTCACAATGAATATGTCAGTAGCGTTTAATTTATCATGCGATATTCCCGCGATTTTTTCTCTGAAATGTTCGTCAACTTTACAAAAGTCATACCATGTATACTCCATTGTCACAATCACATATACATTACATTCAACTTGTGGGGGTTCTGCTGTGCTTGTTCCTGGTGGTGCTGTTGTTGGTGATGGCGCTGTGCTTGTTCCTGGTGGTACTACGGGTGTTTGTGATGGCGCTGTGCTTGTTCCTGGTGGTACTACGGGTGTTTGTGATGGTGCTGTGCTTGTTCCTTGTGGTACTACGGGTGTTGGTGATGGTGATGATGCTGTGCTTGTTCCTAGTGGTACTGCAGGTGATTGTGCTGTGCTTGTTCCTAGTGGTACTGCGGATAATGGTGCTGTGCGTGTTCCTAGTTGTACTGTGGGTGTTGGTGCTGTGCTTGTTCCTAGTTGTACAGCGGATGATGGTGTTGTGCTTGTTCCTAGTGGTACTGCGGGTGATGGTGCTGTGCTTGTTCCTGGTGATACTGCGGGTGATTGTGCTGTGCTTGTTCCTGGTGATACTGCGGGTGTTGGTGTTGTACTTGTTCCTAGTTGTACTGCGGGTGATGGTGCTGTCCTTGTTCCTAGTGGTACTGCGGGTGATGGTGCTGTGCTTGTTCCTGGTGGTACTGCGGGTGATGGTGATGTGCTTGTTCCTGGTGGTAGTGCGGGTGATGGTGCTGTGCTTGTTCCTGGTGGTACTGCAGGTGATGGTGCTGTGCTTGTTCCTGGTGGTACTGCAGATGATGGTGCTGTGCTTGTTCCTGGTGGTACTGCGGGTGATGGTGATGGTGCTGTGCTTGTTCCTAGTGGTACTGCGGGTGATGGTGATGTGTTTGTTCTTGGTGGTAATGTGGGTGATGGTGCTGTGCTTGTTCCTTGTGGTACTACGGGTGTTGGTGATGGTGATGATGCTGTGCTTGTTCCTAGTGGTACTGCAGGTGATGGTGCTGTGCTTGTTTCTAGTGGTACTGCGGATAATGGTGCTGTGCGTGTTCCTAGTTGTACTGTGGGTGTTGGTGCTGTGCTTGTTCCTAGTTGTACAGCGGATGATGGTGCTGTGCTTGTTCCTAGTGGTACTGCGGGTGATGGTGATGTGTTTGTTCTTGGTGGTAATGTGGGTGATGGTGCTGTGCTTGTTCCTGGTGGTACTGCGGGTGATGGTGATGTGCTTGTTCCTAGTGGTACTGCGGGTGATGGTGCTGTGCTTGTTCCTGGTGGTACTGCGGGTGATGGTGCTGTGCTTGTTCCTAGTGGTACTGCAGGTGATGGTGCTGTGCTTGTTCCTAGTGGTACTGCGGGTGTTGGTGCTGTGGTTATTGAAATCACATTCGTCTGTGTTATTGTGCTTTGACCATTTCCTAATAACAAAGGAAACAATAAACCAATCAAAGTAAGAATTACTAAGGCGTAAAGTTCGACTTATCGATTAAAGACTGGGGATAACGGTCACCGATTTTTTTTAAATCGTGAACATGTGACTGAGAATCGACAGATTTATATTGTACAATGATGTATAAAGTCAGAGGCGTCCAACGTGGCATTTAAGCTTTTTATAATTTCCTATTATAATTTTTATACGTGAAATGTTCGAATCCCATATTTAGTTTGACATTCAAGATAATATTTTCGCATGCAAGGCTGTATTTATGTTTAATGCATTTTTGACCGGTGTTTTTTCGATGTAATAACCTTTTCGAGACACGTAAGCGTTCGGTACGATGGATGGCCGACCACAACTCACAAGAGTTGCATGAGGTTCTCACGAAAGTTTGACCATAATGTTATTAATTACAAATCTTGATTCTTTGCATGTGCAAGCAGGCTGAAGTTATAAAGAATTGAAAAGGATTACACTCTATGATAACCCTATTTGGGTTAACTTAATATTCCTGAGGGGCCGGTTGTATCAAGCCCGTTTAGTTTAAACGGTGGTTAAGCTCAAAATAGAAAGCAAGTCTATTATAGATTCATTCAACAACCAAACAAAAAGTTTGAACCTTAATAAAACAATAATGTTTACAACTACATATTCAGTGCACAATATTTAAGTTGACTGATTCACGAGAGATATAAGAGTGTTATTTAATTTTGACTTACCCACCGTTTAAGCTAAACGGCCTTGATACAACCGACCCCTGGTTAAATTTCCAGGTTATATATTTTAACCTTTTCCCTACTGTAATCTGGTTCATTTAACCTGGACTTCTGCGGGTTTAATAAATTAACCAGATAAATTATCCAAAATTTAAATGATCCAAACATTATTGTGAAGTCTATAGTGGTTGTGTCACGAGACACAATTCAACCAAAAACACCTTAACTAACGTTCCTAGAGTAACCACTTTAACATTTCAAAATAGCTATTTTAATAGAGCTCCTAGAACATATAATTGCTTGCCATCATATATCCATCCGTGACGCTGACGTCACAATTGACCAATTCAAATCATATACTTGCAATCTCGTTCCCCGAGCCTGTGATCCTCGGGAAGGAACGTGAGGCTTTGGGATAATCCGTTTCAAGGAGGAATCTGATTGGCCGTTGAAATGGAATGCGCAGTTCAATCTTAGCCAGGATTCCTGGCTTCCGGCAACGGATTATCCCAGAGCCTCACGTTCCTTCCCGAGGATCGCAGGCTCGGGGAACGAGATTGATGTACTTGTTGAAATATTATCACGAAATGACTGAACTTTTATATATGACATTAATGTACCACAGTCATTTAAAACTGTCTGTGTTAAATGTCACTTGTGTCGTCCTTTGTCGAGCCTTGTAGATAAAATGTGTTGTAATTGATGTAAATGTTTAGTTTAAGGGACCCTGCATGTGAATGGGGCAATAAGCCCTGTGGGGATCACCAGTCATTTATGACAAAGTTCATAAATAAATAAATTAACCATACTGTGTTAGGTGGATCAATAATTCGTGGACCCTGTTTATTTATCCACCAAACATAGTCTGGTTATTTTAGCAACGACGTCCTGCATGCATGTCAAATATGACCAGATTCCTGGTTACATTAACCAGACTAAGGCAGGAAGTGAGATAAAATAACCAAGAATACTAAGTTAAACTAAATAGTGTTATTTCTGATTCTAGGTTAACCAGTCCATTTTTTTTTTATCATTTTTTTTACAATCTTTGTCAGATAAATGAAATGTTATACCCACAGAGCTGAACAGTTCAGCTCTGTGGAGCCTGAACACTCCTTTACAGGTAACCTTAAATATTTATACAGAATACATACTAAGTGATAATTATTAACAACATGATTTAACAGAGATAATAGACAAGGGACGACATGAATGACAATTAAATTGTTTTGAAAGTTTGTGGCACACCAATGTCATTTTAACCATGTAAAGTGTTTTTATATATAGAGTGTATATTTCGGCGAAATTGTCAAAAACATGATTTTGTTAAACAAAATCATGTCAAATGTTTGTGTGTTAAGTCTGTGTCATATAGTACATGTTGCAAGATTGGATATATTAAATAAAGATTGTTCCTCAAGCTTTTGTATTCAGAGAACATCTGAACTCCCCAACGGAAATCGAACCCGTGTCTCCCGATTGCCTGTTCGGTTGTTTTACATTAGACTATGTAGGGTTTCATACAGCAATGCGATGTTAACGAGACCTGGTTCCTGGTATTTATACGCATCCTTCCTACTTAATAATGTACTTAAAGGCTCAACATACTATTTTGTAATGCGATATTGTATGTGTTTTTGTGTTCATATACTAAATATGTGTGATATGGTACATGTTGCAAGCAAACATATACATTATCGCATTACAAAATGTCGAGTCTTTGAATACAAAGGGCGCATATAAATTGTAGGAAATTGTCTGCAGGTGCACAATTTTAGGCGCAATGAGTCATATGATATCTCCACATTTTCTTGCAATATGCGTTGACTGCGTTGTTTTACATTATTTATATACATACACTATGAAAACTGTAATTTTGTCTTCGAGCTGGGAGACGTTTTAGCCTTATTTACTTAAGTTCAGACATGATTTTACTACAACGGAAACAGTGAATCACACTAAAACAATTAGGCATACCTTACGAAACAAGAACGGCAACCACACACAATATAAACCACTTCATTTTGCGCGAATATCCAACGCGCATTTTATAGTATCTCTGCAAAATTTCAGTTGTCAAGGCACTTCAAAACCACTTTGCTTTTGTGTCTCCTCGCTGCTATCCTGATGGGGAATGTAAAAATATTCTGTGAGGGTGAATTTAATGGAATGGATAATAAGACTATAAAACATTGAGTCATCTAACGAACAGTAAACGTCTACTAAGTAAAGCGCGGATCAAACGATAATGAGAGTGATTAGAGTTGGTAATCATGCGACATTAATTCTTTCCCAACACTATTATATGACATATGTATGTTATTTAAGTTAAAACGTATAGTTGGAACATTCATCAAACCTTTAGTTTGTTAATCTAGAGCTTGAAATGTCCCCTGTAACAATATGTGACTGCCGACTCTCATGCATTAACTGATTCAACTCTCATTCCTGTTTGATCGGGGTCATGAGTACATAATGAGATGTCCATGTACAATGTCCAGAAACTCGGCCTTCAACTAGATTTATTAGGCTGCAAAGTTTTACAATGTAATCCCAATATTTAATAAAAGGTAAATATTGAAAGGTTTACTCACCCGTAATAGTTTTCGCCGATCTTAAAAGTCTGAGTAAAGAATCACTCGATAAAGCTTTTAACGGAACTTTGCGTATTCAAACCTGAATCACATGTGCAGTGAAGGACATGTAATACGACACCGATTCTTAAAAGTGAAAAAATGAAAGCAAAAGGAATTATAATTCTTGATAATTCACTGTTAAACGTATTTTTCGTTTAAGTTTCACGCGATCTTCATAATGGAACACAACATAATAGAAATTAAGTTTATTGAATAATTACTAATATTACGTAAAGATACTACTGAAGATGAATCAAAATACAGGGTGTATAAAAAAAAACTGAACCCTTTCAAATTCAAATTAGCTATAACGTATTGTAGTAATTTGACATCTCTAATTGCCTTGAATTAATGGTTGGGTAAGAACACAAGGAATACTGTATTTCTTTTAAATTTTCTAATTTTTATTTCTTTGAGTTTTGTTCCATGAGTACAAGACCTAGTGTTCTATCCAACCATTAATTTAAAGCAATTAGAGCTGTCAAATTACTACAATACGTTATAGCTAATTTGAATTTGAAAGGGTTCAGTTTTTTTTTTATACACACTGTAGATTCGAAATTCACTAATATTACACTCTCAATAATGCTAAACTAATACCTTATTACAGTTTCCACCTTATGATGTTTTACTAGAAAGCTGTGGGTACAAAATATACTAATTTTTACAACTCTTTCTATGATCAGGTATAGTGTACATCTAACAGCTATGCACCCACTGATCTCTAAAAGAAAGTAAATCGTGATACAAAGACCTGAGTTAAGGGAATAATCATTAGTAAATTTTCGACAAATTTTTTGACCGTTGGAGCTAAAGGATTAATGTCAGGCTTTTTTATATTGTTTTGTGAAAGTAATCAAGAAACCAAAAGTAACAATAAAAAATTTTGTTTGGTACATTTTTATAGGTAATAGTAGTATATGCATGATAATTTTGTTTAAAAAAATATTGCAGTCGAACCTGTATTAAGCAGTCACCCTCGGCGATTTCGCAAGTTACCGCTCAATACAGGTTGACCGCTTAATACAGGTCTTGTAGAAAATCACTACTGCACAAACTGAATATACTGTTGACACCTTCAGTGATTACTGTTGTTCGAGTATTAAATGAGATAAAGACTTTGACATGTTGCCAAATAAAGATTTAATTATATATTGTATTATGTTTGCTCACAGTAATCCTATTTCTATTAACTGTGGTTTGCTCTAGTTCCTTTCCATGCACTGACCGTTTAATAGAGTTTCAAAACAATGAAAAATTAAGTTTGGGACCGTGGAAAAAGTGACCTCGTCCGCTTAATAGAGGTGACCGTTCAATAAAGGCAAATAGTATTTGTATTATGAAATTTTCCGGACTTTGCCACATGACCGCTTTTAACGAAGGGTGACCGCTTAATACGGTGCCGCTTAATACAGGTTTGACTGTATATATATATATATATATACGTTTTATCGCCATGCAATCCTACAAAAAACTCAACTGTAGAATGTAGTATAGTTTGCAGTGTAATTTGCCATTTGGAAAAAAAGCCATGGACTGGTGAGTTTTTCAAAGACTGTTTTAAATTGGACAAGAAACCATACTATTAATATCTTATTAATAATACACATGAAAATATTATGCATGAGAGACAATTCACACATGAGTCACCTGTATACATGACAGACATAAGAAAGTCCTGACACTAATCCTTTATATAAGAGAAAATTAAACCGTTTCCTCAAAACAAATTAATACGTTTGTTTTGTAATGCTATATATGGTATATGCATTACAAACTAATCATCGAAAAAATGTAGATTTACCAATCATAAATTGAACCAATAATCCACTTTGACCATTACATTGCATGATCGATACGTTGTACAATCTATTTAAAATCATGTACATTGCACAATAATTTAATAAATAGTAGCACAAATGTCGGATGATTTATATATAAATTGTACGATAAGAGCTCGACGTGCAATCTATATAAAAAATACCCCACGTTAATTAAGTGGATCCTTTATAACTCTACGACACTTTCAGCAGAAGGATCAGTTCGTTTCAAGAGCATGAAAAGCTATAATCTTTCATGATCACGGTATTCTGTAGCCATATGTAATCTTCATATTGATTTCTCATCAGAGTTTGGAGTCTGACTAAAATAGAGAACACGTTATAGAATACACGTTATTCACTGAGTAAAGCGGTGGTATATAAATTGATAATTTATTGAGTGTATAATATGCAAATAGTTCCGCGATTACTAAATTCACTTACTGTTGACGCACTGTCTGTAATATTCTTCAACACCTAAAAAAAACATAAGACAGATTTTGATTTGCAAATAAAGGTATGCGATTGATTGGTTTATTCTATTGTTCCACTTTTCAATTATATTGTTCTGTGTGGGTTATTCTGTGTCGGCAAAGCATAATGTTTCCACGGTGGAAGACCACCAAATGTTCTGTGCGTATATGAAAACGCTTCACAGGAAAGGCAGCCTTAAGTTTCCAAGAAATTGGTTGCAATTTACCCATAAGATTGAACTAGTAAAAACTATACACATATACAGACTATATACGACTTACTTTGAATATGTATTTGTAGAGATCTTTGGATGAAACGATGCCGTTTCTATCACCTCTCATTTTGTTAACACAATCAAACACATTCACCATCGATTTCTTATCACTCTCGTTGTACACGCGTAGTCCAATATCTGCTGCCATGGCAACGCCTGTGTAGCCTTGGCCATCTCTATAAATTCAACTTTGATTAGCAATTTGAGACGATGCTAGTTTACTTGTACGAAAGACAGAATGCTAAAAAACTGGTAGATTGAGTTCCAGTAATAATAGCCCGCATTAATAAAGAACCACTATTTTTTATGCCAGGGTGAAGTGGTTCTTATGTAATGAGTAATAGTGAGAAATAAGGCTGAGTTGGTTCTTAACTGGTTCTTATTTCTGGTCAAAAATAGTTGTTCCCATAGGCCATAGCCAGAAGCCCGTCTACTGGACATGTATTTTTGAATGTGGACGGGCAAAAAATGTTAAAACTCCACTATTTTGTCTTTAGTACAAGCAACTAAAGCTGAAATTTTGCTATAACATATTCGTTCAACAGTCCCTGCACATCCCTGCACATACATCCACAAGCAAACACGTTATTACAAATCTTGCGAAATATTTAGTATTTTAAGCCGATTTTAACAATAACGTCAGCGATTATGTTAGTGACGTCAACCATGCTGTTTGCTCTTCAGTTTTATCACAGGTTTTATAAGTGCAGTTTTATACAGGTGTTCTTTTGACTGCTAAGAATCACATTTAGTAGAACATGAAGATCTGATTTAAAAACTATTCTTCAAAATTATCCAAAATTATCCCATTGTTTTAAATTGTAAGTTGTTGACAGTATTAAACTGACTTAATTTAAGCCTGGTTTTTGTACATCGCAAATCATCCGCGATGCTGGACTATAAGCTCCATTGTCAATGATCATTGTATAAAACATTGAACTATAAATAAACTGGAAGGCTAACTGCTATGATGAAGGCCTATGATTTGATGAAGCCAAAATAGTTTTTCTGAGTTATGAGCAGAAATACTTGATTCCAATCGTTGGGCTATATATCAAACTGAAGCTATTGAAAATTGCTATTCGATGTGGAAATTTCAAGACTTCGGCGAAAAGAAAAATATTTAAAAAATACAAAAACAACTGCCATTCGGCGAAAAAATGGCAAATTATCGGCAATTATTTTTGTAGTTTTTAAATATTTCCCTTTTAGCTAAAGTCTTGAAATTTCTACACCAAATAGCGTTTTTCAATAGCTTCAGTTTCATATACAGCACAACGTTCAGTGTTGAGTATTTCTGCTCATAACTCAGAAAAACTAAAATGCAC
>CACRXK020005152.1:0-29056 GCA_902702795.2 Paramuricea clavata
TACAGATATTAAATATGTATTTATTTTGTGTTTTCTTCTAGCCTGCGAGCAGGCTCTCTGGGTGAAAGAGAGCCTGCAAGGATCCCTATGATATTTTATTATTATATATGCATGCGTCCAATATTTGGACGCAGAGCTCTGATTGGTTGATAACTGATTCAAATGAAGTGATTGACAAGCTTCCATAAACTACACTTCCCGTTTGTAAAATGTAGAGATAAAAGTGTCATGTATTTTGTATCCTTGTTGACTTTTTACAGTAAAATAATATAGTATTCAATATAAAGACGAATACTAAAAGCTTGCATGCTTTATTGTGTCCTGGGCTTGTCTGACTTCTAGGCTAAGAAAAGACTGAACAAATTCGCAGACTGAAACCTAGGGACAAGGCATTTATATATCGCTTCTCTTTCATGAAACAATATGAAACAATATTTTGAGAATTATTCTGATAATATTCAGTGCGTATTGTTTGTATTAAGCTTGTTTTACAATGTTATACTGACTATTTAATATTTATAAGTATGCAGCGTTAAAATGTACAGTAATTTACTCATCACTTTGTTTACAATAATTATCACATGCATGTTTAATACTGTAATTCCACCTTTTGTTGCAAAATTTGAACTATAAACATATTAAATTATGTCCAATGTCCATGGTATATCATATTATTAACTAATTATACTGGATATATATATTAATATTGCAGCATGAAGCAATTCCAAACAACTGAATTAGTTAGCGGGTAATATACAACTTTAAACTTACTGTGCCTACAGAAACACATGCAGACTGTAATAAAAAGTGCAACTTGATATAGTACACTGTAAAATCTCAAGCCGTTTTAACTTTTTTAGTATGCCCCAGTGGCGGTCTGTATACAAAACTATATAAATGCCTTTAAATGGAGTTCAACGTTTATCGGTTTATGTTTACAATATTTAAGTGTATTTCCGGTCTGCGCTGATTGGTTGATATTAAGGGGGTCTTCCACCCTAAAAACATTTTTTTCAATTTAAAGGTTTTATCATCATATTTGAGTCAAATATGATGGAATATCCTCAGCTGACGTAAGATCAGTAACTTTTACATTCGTCGTTGCCATAGTAACTAAGATAGGCCTCGCTATAGGGTAAAATATAGGGTTTGCTCCAAAAATGATGTGAGCCAAACTAATTTACCGAGGATTTTAGAGACAGCTTTAATGGACACTTAATACATCGATCTATGTCATGAACCTAAAAAAATATACAAGTAATATAATAAGGCCTTCATATTTTTTGCATATATTAGAATAACTTAGATAGAACAATATAATTGAAAATGGAACAATAGACTAAATCAATCGCATATCTTTATCGCTCCGGGTAAAATCGTGGTTTTACCCTACGAAGGTGTAGAATTTGCTGGACTTATCTGGTTTACGGTACATATCTGGTTTACACTATAAATATAAATAAAATTGTTCAAACAATGTTTGTTCGGTCCACGCCACAGGGTATTTTAAGTTTTGTACAAACACCGCGTAATATTTATTGATGCGTTGTCCACTTGTTGACTCAATCGGGTCTTTCCCAGGCGTAGAGGGTCATTTTAAACATTTCTAATATATTACAGAGATTTTCCCACTGATAAAAAGCCCTCCGCTAAAATTGAGCAAATCCATGTTAAGTTCCTGTTTGCCCTCCCAGGACCCCCTATGCTAGTTGATTATTTCATCACATATATGAAAGTGTCACTCACATTCGTCTAATGCTTGGAGAACATCCCTGCTGATTGTGTTCCTTGGTACAGCTACACAACTGACTTTTTTGGCAGTACCTGAAAAAAGTGACTTGAAGGCATTGTTTCCGCCCGCTTGCTCGATGAGCGCCCTAACGTTTTTTTCAGTTGGACACTCAGGGCAACTTTCTTTTATTGTGTCCAGAGCTTTAGGCAAAATGAAGACAAGAGAATCCACTCTGGCTTTTTTGTTTGTCATCTTTGGTCTCATCCACTCGCGTAACTACAAAGTAATGAAATATATAGAAGCTGAGAAAAAAAAAGGCGCTCTAACATGTGTGATGTTAACTGTACATCCTATGCTGAAATCCAGGGTTGTATCATTAAAAAAAATATCGCACACCATCCAAAAAAAAAACCTAAAAGGCCCACAAGAATCTCTCGTATATCTTTCTAAAAAAATTGAAAAAAATGCTCGAAATTCTGCAAAATCATAATCCCTAAAAATAAACCAACAAAATCCATGTGGGATTTGAAAAGCCCAAATTTCCGCACTGTTTTTTTAGTGATACACCTCTCAGCTGAAATAACTCAACAATAAGACACGTACCTTGTCTTCATCGTACTTTTTAGTTTGGATAGCTTGCAAAAGAAGTTTTACAACTTCGTCGATACTTGTATGAACTTTTACTGTGACGTCGTAAAGCGAACGTACATAAGGGAGAAAATTTGTTTGGAAAAATTCATCCACCGTCCCACAATCAATCACGTCAGGGTTATTCACCAATTTAACGACCTTAAGCATAAAAATCGAATACTGTTATTTTTTTCGCTGCATGATTCGGCAGTTAAACAACTTCTTGTTTATTAACTTGTTCTCATGTTAACTTTCTAATTCCTGATTCCTGACTCAATAACGGTTACAGAAAAATAATCTCTTCATTATTCATTTACTGTAATGTGTTTTGTTTAAAACAGATCAGTTGTGTGATTTCGTGCTTACGTTTAATATTTATTCTACTTTATGGTTATTGTAATTTGCCTCGAAGACTTCACTTTAAGTTAAATGCGAATGTTTAACACAACATAATTATGTCCGCAGGGGGAGGGGGGGGGGGGAATTTAGAGTGTATCTATTTAATATATAAATAGTAATACTGTGGGATTATCATCACTTTAAGCAACATGCAATTCGAGTGCAGTGAATTACCTCGAAAGCGAAGTGGCGATATATGGAGTAAATGTCGGCTAGACGTGGCGGCAACCCATGCAGTCTGTTGCGGAAAAATTGAATGTGCTGAGTTAAGTTTTTCTTGTTGAGGGAGCCACTTAATTTAATAATTTGGGTTAAACTGTGCGTAGACGCCAAACCAAATATCTCGCTCTTTCTTGCCATGTATTCCTCCACCAGTTCACCTTCCAACATTGTCAACTTTTGGAAAAAGATTGGTGTTGTTCGTTCAAAAGACCTAGGAAATTAGGCTAAAGATTAATGCTATATGTAAACTAGTTAGATCAGTTCATGACTTGCATTTCAAATGCCCGATCAACCTCGTACCCAGAGTGCTGTAAACAGTGGCGTGCTGGCAGGGGGGGCCGGGGGGCCATGGCCCCCCAGCTGGCAATTTTTGGGGGGCGCAAAAATGAAAAGGGGGCGCCGATCCCGCGCCAAATTTTGAAAGTGGGTGGGAAGAAACGCATTCGAAAAAATATAGTTACTAATTCTGCCAAGGAAAGATGTGTTTATAGACTTATAAACAGACTAAGCGCATAGGCGACGAAGTGAGTATATTAAATTGCAGACTGTTTTGTCCAACCGTATTTGCTACCTCATGATTCACACAAAATCACTCGTTCATATAGAAACATGATTAGTGATCACACGCAATGTCTCATTACCGGAATATTGATCAGGCTTCGAAGCGATCACGGGAATTATGCCCTTTTTTGCTGGTATTATACCCTTATACGGTATTATACCCTTTATTATGCTTCACGAATCACGAGAGCGACGCAAATTAGATAGTTGAAGTTATGATAATGTAAAGTTGTGTACGCAATTTAGTTGTTTGCGCAAGAAACATCATGAGTAATGTAAGTAATGAGATATAATGCTGAAACGCGCCCTTTTGGCAGACAGGCAAGAAAACCTTAAAATGCATATGCGTGGGGTCTGTGTGTTATTGTATAAAAGAGCTGCAAGTTGTCAATGTATTCAGATCAGTAGAGAATAGAATTGGGATTAGATTAATTGCTGGAAGTAGTTAGCATTGCCCAATTTAAGTACTACTACTAAATTCTAACCAATTTGCAAATTTCGACACGTTGTAATGCCGTTTCCTGACCACCAGATTTCTGTCAAATCTTCCCCCAAAGTCCAGGAAATGGCATTTCAGAGACTCTAAATTCAAAAATTTTCCTGGGGGCATGCCCTCGGACTCCCCTAGACAAACCTCGCACCTGCGGCGCTCGACTCGTGCCTTCGGCCCTCGTTTATCAAGCGTTATATTATAGGGGCGCATATTGGTTGCCAGCCGACTGGCCCCCCCAGAAAAATAGTACCCAGCACGCCACTGGCTGTAAATGGACCAGTTTATTTTCTCAAGCGAGTATGGGTCGTGCAGTCAAGAGCCTGCAACGTCAATTCAAATTCACGAATGACTATAGATCAAATTCGTACAAAGAAAATCAAAGTTCAATATATTTTGGAACTTATATGCATATTAACAAACTGACTGATGTCTCGGTTATAAGTTATGCTTCACGGCCGGAATTCAATTTTCTTATCCTTGTCATTTGTTCTGAGAAAGCTTTCAAGTAAATTCACATCTCTTCGAGACTCTGGTAAAGTACGGTGACTTTCTTGGCACAAAATGTGACTCGAATGTGAAAAAAACAACTTTCGGCCATAATTTCATAGATATCTGATGAAACGAAAACGCGAACGGTATAATTTCACAAGGGAAACGATGTCTTTTCACTGGTAAAAAAACATCATTCGTTCATTCAATGACAAGCGAGAACAATATAATTTTACTAGTGTAATGTACCAGTCAATTCCAACTGCGATCATCGAAAATTTGGTCAAATTCCCCACTGTGTGGGCGAAAACCGTCGTCAAATTCCCCAGGATGCGGGGGGAAAAGTGGTTAATTGCCCCTCCGTCCGGGCTAGCCAGATACCCATGACTTTTTATATTTAATGTGTAATGAAAGGAATATAAATGCGTCCACGTCAAAGTGGTAAAACGCAACTAATATAAATTAATTATATCATGACAAAGGTGAAAAGGCATATTTAAATTGAATGATATTATATATAAAACGTAAAATTTACATATAATTTTTCGCATGAATTCTTATAAAGATGAGTGAAAGATGTGTAAAGATGCTCTTTTCCAACAGATGATTACGATTTTGTGCGTGCAACCGCTGCTGACCAATTTTGTGCAACCGCGGACAGAGTCAAATGCCCGACGGGGCGGGCTCAGGGGGGGGGGAATCGCAGTTGGAATTGACTGGTACAGAACATTCTCGGTGTCCATAAAATAATATTCCATACGTACCTCATGTCATCGTCCAGTTTGAAATTCACTGTCAGTAAAAAGGAAGTCAATGGTTTCTCGTTTCCACGCAGTTGTGTCTGACTTCCAAGACCATCAAACACAGAAACTAGAGGCTGACGAACCATGCTCGGAAGTGCTGGATCATCCCAGCACACCGGGATTGTCGTATTCACCAAGCCAGAAACAATGAATTCCCCAGAAGACTGGGAAACCATGTGCATTCCAGCCAACTGGCTTATCAACTTCAATGCGGTTGATTTCCCACTGGAGGGATCCCCAATGGCGGTCGGAACAGGGCAGGAACCTGAAAAGAGTATTGCTTTTATTCAGTTACAGCGAGGGTGTAAACTGGAGTAATAATGGTTTGTCCGTCGACCCATATCGCGAGACCTGACTCCAGCCGGAGGCTCTAAAAAAACGGCAAGGCGAAATAACGAGAGAGAGAGACCTAAAACGGAGTTGTTTTAATAAAAAATATTTGCGCGGACAAAACAGCCTAACCAGTAATATTATAAATGTGCTTTTACAATACAAAAGGTTCTCCATTTCTAAATCTTACCTATGCATGAAAGAATTTTTTCATAATGGAAAATAGCCAATCCACCACTCAAAAGGATAATAAACGGCAGAAAGTTCTTTTTGAAGAAACCCTTTGCCTTGCTTATGAAAAGTTCCCAGTTGAACTCTTGCAGTGGCAAGTCGATGAAAACTTCGTGGCCATGTAGAAAATTCCGTACCTTTTTATCGGACGTTGCGGCAGGCATTGTCCTCAAAAAAGGCACCATGAATTTATGCTCCCAAAACTGCTCTGGAATCACTCCATCCTTGTTAATCTATCGAGGATAAATTGAGTGACAGTTTAATACAGACCTATATAGTATCATAAAATCGTCTTGCTGTAGGAAACGCACCTGCAATTTATCATTGAGAATGTACACTGCTGTGTCAGGATCGTCCACTTTCCTTTCCACAGCTGACAGATCTGTTTCGTCGACAAATTCCCCTAACGCGTTAACAGATCGCAAATTTGGTTGACGCCCAATGGTTAAGCTGGCAATCATCTGCCTACCATCTCTTAATGAGAACTCTTGCATTTTTCCCATGATATAGCTGCTCAATTGGCCATCGTTGATTCCATGGGCTAAAATCCCTCCTTTAGTACCAAACGATCTGTTAATGGCCGCTTTAAATTTTTTTACATTCTCCATTTCCTCAATTGTTAGGAAACACTCCCTGTGAAAACAACATACAGTGTGAACAACGAACATTTTGTCTCTGCCGTTCTCTATATATGCCGTTCTCTATATATGCACTCATTTGAAAAAATTAGCGTCTTTAAAGTGCACATGACATGAAAGTTTTGTCCCCAATTTTATGCATTACCTGAAAGTACCTTGAAAATAGTGAAGAATGGCATTAACAATTTATTCACAGCTCATGTCATTCCCAGGTTATAGGGACTTTTATACTTTTATGTTATGCCATCACTAGTTGCACTTAAAATGGCAGTGATTGAACGAAAAGTGATTCAACGGAGTCCATAAAATGAGGTGTATTTCAAGGTATAAAGACGAAAAATTGCCATAAGGAGCAAAACTGAATAATTCAATTTCCTACTTTTGAAAATTTTCAGCATGACAAATTCAAAAAGATGATTTTGTGTGTCAAATACATCCATTTAGTTCAGTGATATAAACAGACGGTCGCCATGTTGGACATCAAGGGATATTCTGCCGGTACTGCGATAGGAATTATATTCGAGGGGGAACAGAGTTCACGGGGTAACACAAATCACTGTGACACCGGAGGTGTGTCTTTTTTAATAATAGGCGGCTCTTGACAGCGCACTTAGTTGGCTTATTATAAGACTGCATGTTGGTATCGATCGGAAATTAAATTAATACGCAGTGTCAATATATTTCAAGAGGGAAATTATTTGTATTCTGCGTCAACTCACTATTCAATTAACAGTATAATATAAATTGTAACTGGAATTCATTTCATAACAATTAATTTCTTTATCTGAAAAATGGGGAATCCGGATTTCCCATTCCCTGTTTTAAAGATAGCCCGACACTAAATTGTTATTTTAGAAATAATAACTCTTATCGAAGAGCACTAATTTTTATTTGTTTATATTTTTATCCTACTTAGCACACACTGACACAATTTCCTTTAATATGAAAAATACATCTCTGATACTTTGCATGTGAGCAAGTGTTGATAAATTGATGTTTGGTCATAAATACAAAAAAACCCAAAAACAAACAACAGATGAAGTCGCCGTAATGACTAATCAGTGTACAAAACTCTATAGATTCGTGCAACACTCTAATGGCTGATAATAATATTATAATAGTCGTAAAAAATCCAACATTAACTCGAGATAACATATCAACCAAGAATAGCCGTCCCGATTGTGAGACAAGTGGACCTTTAAATTAGGAAGCTCGAGCAAACAACATGTTATCATAACAATCATCCTAACACATAGATTTCCTTATCTCAAGCGCCGGAAAACAATTCGAAGTGTGAATGACGTAAGTTCACCGGAGCAACAACGGCTGGCATCAGTGCCAGTGGCACCTATAGTGCTTGAAAAAAATCACATACTTGCGCATAAAGTTAAAATTCGTGGATCAATTTAAGAAGAAACGCGCCCTGTAAGTCAATGTTGTAAAGAACTGCTTTCTTTTAAAACTAACCTCGTTTTGTTTAGCAATATACAATTACTTTATGGTTTCCGTGTTTGGATGGCCTGATCCAAACACGCGGATCGGATTGCCCGCTTTTCTTAACTCGAGCAACATTCCCAAGTGTTTGGATCAGTCCATCCAAACACGGAAACCATAAAGTAATTGTTTTATAAAATAACAACAACACGATAGTCTTCCGTGTTTGGATGGCCTGATCCAAACACGGCTTTTGACCAATCAGAACACGCGTTATATACATGTTATTTTATAAATATGATTTTAATTCTTGCATTAGACTACCGCAGTACAAAAATGAATTTCTAAAAAAAGACAACAAAGCAGCCGACTTATGCCGGAGGGAGGCGTTCTCTTAAAATGATATAAAAACGAGTAACATTTAGGAGCTATACTTACATTGATACACCATCGATTCGATGAACATCAACAATAAAACCATTGTACTTGATGTGATCGATACACAGAAAGTTTATGAACGCCTTCAAATCGAAGTAGAAATTCGATATACAACGGTAGCGATTTTTTTCACTTTTGTGTGAAGTGCGCAATTTCCACTTTCGTCTTCCCTAACAGAGAGGCCTTTAATTGGAGACTGTGATGTGGATGGTGCAGTCATACTGTAAAAAGATATGTAGGCTCCACACATAAATGTTTATAAAAATAACAAATGACGGGTAAACAAAAGTCACAGTATATATGTTATTCATTGCACTTACTTTGCGCACAAGAACTTATCCAGACTCGAAAACAATAATAGGAACAAATGTTTCCACGTGCTAACAATTGCAAGTTGACAGTAACAATGAGAGCCAGTCATATACCGTGTGACGCGCGAGGTATAAGCTCGAATATTATTGGCTACGATAACCCGCAACTCGGTTTACAATGCCGCACATTTGCCAGGCGGTGAATGTCCTTTGAAAATTGCAGTCCAGAATATGGGTATCCAATTTCGTCGCAACGTGCGTCTCCATGGCAAAAATAATAAAATGCAGCCATGTGTATCACTGTATTACCATTTTCTATCGCAAGGCACAAAAGCACTCTGGCACAGCCATATCTATCACTGTATTACCATTTTCTATCGCAAGGCACAAAAGCACTCTGGCACAGCCATATCTATCACTGTATTACCATTTTCTATCGCAAGGCACAAAAGCACTCTGGCACAGCCATATCTATCACTGTATTACCATTTTCTATCGCAAGGCACAAAAGCACTCTGGCACAGCCATATCTATCACTGTATTACCATTTTCTATCGCAAGGCACAAAAGCACTCTGGCACAGCCATATCTATCACTGTATTACCATTTTCTATCGCAAGGCACAAAAGCACTCTGGCACAGCCATATCTATCACTGTATTACCATTTTCTATCGCAAGGCACAAAAGCACTCTGGCACAGCCATATCTATCACTGTATTACCATTTTCTATCGCAAGGCACAAAAGCACTCTGGCACAGCCATATCTATCACTGTATTACCATTTTCTATCGCAAGGCACAAAAGCACTCTGGCACAGCCATATCTATCACTGTATTACCATTTTCTATCGCAAGGCACAAAAGCACTCTGGCACAGCCATATCTATCACTGTATTACCATTTTCTATCGCAAGGCACAAAAGCACTCTGGCACAGCCATATATATCACTGTATTACCATTTTCTATCGCAAGGCATGAAAGCACTCTGGCACAGCCATATCTATCACTGTATTACCATTTTCTATCGCAAAGCACGAAAGCACTCTGGCACAGCCATATCTATCACTGTATTACCATTTTCTATCGCAAGGCACGAAAGCACTCTGGCACAGCCATTATCTATCACTGTATTACCATTTTCTATCGCAAGGCACGAAAGCACTCTGGCACAGCCATATCTATCACTGTATTACCATTTTCTATCGCAAAGCACGAAAGCACTCTGGCACAGCCATTATCTATCACTGTATTACCATTTTCTATCGCAAGGCACGAAAGCACTCTGGCACAGCCATTATCTATCACTGTATTACAATTTTCTATCGCAAGGCACAAAAGCACTCTGGCACAGCCATATCTATCACTGTATTACCATTTTCTATCGCAAGGCACGAAAGCACTCTGGCACAGCCATATATATCACTGTATTACCATTTTCTATCGCAAGGCACGAAAGCACTCTGGCACAGCCATATCTATCACTGTATTACCATTTTCTATCGCAAAGCACGAAAGCACTCTGGCACAGCCATTATCTATCACTGTATTACCATTTTCTATCGCAAGGCACGAAAGCACTCTGGCACAGCCATATATATCACTGTATTACCATTTTCTATCACAAGGCACGAAAGCACTCTGGCACAGCCATTATCTATCACTGTATTACCATTTTCTATCGCAAGGCACGAAAGCACTCTGGCACAGCCATTATCTATCACTGTATTACCATTTTCTATCCCAATAAGGCACGAAAGCACTCTGGCACAGCCATTATCTATCACTGTATTACCATTTTCTATCCCAATAAGGCAACAATATCATCTGTTGAAATGTATTATCTAACCACCTATGTACTATAACCATGTCAGGTTAATTAGGCACGATAGCACGCGTGCTTTAATTTTTTTTTTGGAAACACTGGTGTGATTTAGGCATGGTATATTAAGGAGTCATGTTAGGGCGCATTCGGGCGCATTGCCGCTTACCCCCTTGCCAATCTCAGGGCGCATTCGGGCGCATTGCCGCTTAATGAGTTAAAGAAGACGAATACATTAGGACATCACAAAAGACAAAGCACACATCACAAAATGATATATTATACCACAAAAAATGACCTGTAGGAGAGAAGCGATTTGTGGAGAGAATATATTTATTATGAACTTCTCTAAAGAAATTACAATTATCAGAATAACTTAAATGTTCAATACCATTTAGAATATAAAATGTTTTGATGTTTTCACCCCCTGCCCCCTATTCAATGTTGTTTCTCGCATTCAAATTTTAAAAGTTTCATTTACCAACATTGAATTGGGGGTAGGAGGGGGAGAAATTTTCTGGCGGATTAATTATGTAGAAATATATCTATTTTTGTTTCACGCACGTGCTGTCCACGATAATTTTTGCCAGGATTGTAGTTTCATAAAGTTTGGTATTTTTCCAGTTTGAAATGACAAATTATAAATATATGTTAGAGGCTTGATTATTTCTTCACTAATCGTTTTTATCATTTTTGCACTAGTTTATCATGACCTGCACTTTTATTTTCATTTAAGTTATTAATTTCAATTTGCAATTCATATTCTGTCACAGGTTCAATAAACACACTTTCAACATAATTACCATTAAGGTAGCTTTTGTATGTTATGTTATGTTATGTTATTATTTAGGGAGGTTGGTGGCAAAGTGGTTAGCACACTTGCCTTTCGCCTCTAAGGTTGCAGGTTCAAATCTCAATGAGAATTTCTCAATGACTCGAACCCAGTCCTCATGTGAAAAGAGTAAAAGTCAATGCTCTATCGAAAGTCGTGGGTTTTCTCTGGGGACTCTGGTTTCCTCCCACAGGGAAAGTTGACAGGGTGGGTAGGCACTAGGTCAGATCATTAATGAGGTATGGACTAATGACAGCTGCTTAAAGCACCATTTGTAAGCTCACGTACAGTCTACCTCTGTCTGCTTCACGTTAGTTCCAGCTCTAGTGTAACCAGTCACTGAAAAACTCTGATAGGGAGTGTGCTGAGTAATATATCTATTTATGTATTTACGAAATATTTGTTAAATTGTTTAGCAATTTCCCGGGGATTCGTAACATTGTTATTTGAACCCTTTTGTAAAAAAGTATTAGATAGATTTGTTCTATTTCTGTTAAGAACTTCGTTGATAGTTTGCCATGTTTTTGTTTGTATCATTTTTGTACTTAACAAATTGTTTTTCATAATAGGCCTTTTTGTATTTTTTATTGTCAGTCTCATTTTTGTGAGTTGCTTTTTAAAAAAAAATTTTAAAGTTGATCTTTCTTTGATATAGACTTAAAGAGACCATTCGTAATCCAGGGGCATGGTAGACTTTACGGGTAGCGGATTACGGATTGCGGATTACGGATTGCGGATTACGGATTGCGGATTACGGATTGTGAACCCATGCAAATCGTTTATTTCTTTGGAAAAAAGCCACAAGAATTGCCTGTAGCTACTTGAAGCTATGCTATGCCCCCCTAGGAAATGGCTATATATGTCTTGGTTATAACGCAGTATATCTGCGTTAGAATGAAGCACCGAATATTTCGACAATAAAGAATACACCAAGTTTGAATAAAATGAAACACTCAGATTCAAACATTTCGTAAGACACATCGCGTGTATAGCGTATAATATATATACTTTTCTAAATAGCAAAATAACATTTGCAAAGGATATTATATCCATATAACAATAAGTTACATTACTCAGTTGGTAAACAGACATGATAATTCAAAGTTCTTGTTCATCCAATTAGACGGAAAATGGCCATTAAGTAAAAAGCTGATTTCTGAATAAGAATAGTATCAGTGCAAATTGGCACAATATATCTTTTAATTTCAATCCAACGTTGTTAATCGCATTTGTTTAATTTGAACACGGTGCAATTACAACACTTAAGGGTATTGGCAATAAAGCTAACTTTGTCTTTTTAGAAGACATATTAAGATATTGGAAAAATTTAAAAAGTACCTACGTGTCATTCGTCCTCATTCAAAAGATATGTGATTCCCCATTTATCTATATATCCTCAAAATATACCTGACTCGTGTCATTATAATGCCAAATCTTGTAGTTTTTGCTCTCGACTACATATAATTTAACCATAAGTTATGTAGAAACTAGTAATGAAACTTCAGCTGATACTGATGGTTTTTGTAACGTCTACCCTTCTTCTCACGTCATTTTTTAGATAAAAGAAAAGGGCGGAAGGAACAAATATTTTTTTTTTGTCACAAATATCTCAAATTTAGGAAAGTTTGTTGCCAATATCTTTTGCCAATTAATGCTATCCAATTATAGTGTTCAAATTAACTGAACGCAACGCACGCTTCTACAGTTCTAAATAACAAATAATATTGAAATCTATTATGTGCGTAAGAAAACATAAGAACTGCATGGTCGACTGGCCTCGTTAACATTTCCAGAGAAATTAAGACCAGTTGTCCCTCTGTATACATACGTAAAGTGAACTATAAACAAAATGTAAATTGATAGTTTTCCTGCAGACTAATGACAGTATAACCCAATATTGTTGATCAAAAGCTGCTTGTGAGCTAACTGAAGATGAGGCTTAAGTTCTGGAAGTATTATGCATAGACGTCCATTGAAATTTGGTTCACTGCGTTTCACGCAGGTGTTGTTGCAGTGGAAGTACACATTTGCCATTTTCTTTTGATACAACCATTCTCTCAACATTCTAGATACGATTACCAAATCGTGAGGCGCTTCAGGTATGCTGTCATTTTGCTTTAGTGAATTACCACATCCGAAGCACATGGATGTTTTCCAAGGACAAAACTGCAATAAGTACACCAAAAACTGACCAGGATTTGGATTTGGGAATCTGATTTCTTGTGTTTGCGGACGGATGTTGGTTGTGCCACTAAAGGGTGTTGGTTGACGAACAAATGCCGGTAAAACAGGTGATTGTAGCACCAAACGTGGAGGTGGTTCGGATATAAAATCTGCTGGCTGGTTTCCTGAACCTGTTTGATGGGTTCGAGCTGCAGGTGGTCGTAACATTAAATTGGCTTGTTGGTCTACAGGCACTGTTGGGTGGGTATGAGCTGCAGATGGTTGTAACATTAAACTGGATGGCTGGTCTCTCGAAATTGTGGGGTGCATTTGAGGTGGGTGTGATGGTGCTCTTAATGGATTATCTTGATGAGATCTTTCAACCATTGGCTGAAAGTTGCGGTCATGTGTTAGCGGAGGTGGTAACAGCAGCTGTTGGTAAGGAGAGGAGAGCTGGGTGAAGGAGGGTGTTGAAAGTGGAATGGATGTTTGGTGGAAGGTGAAAGGCTCCGGGATAACAGCAGAGACACGCGGTATCACCATCGTTGTTGTTTTTACTTTTCCTCCTCTCTTTCTTGGAGCAACACTTCCTTTCTTTCCTCTTCCCTCTGGCATTCCATATGTAATGGCCTTAGAAAAATTGATGCCTTGTTTGCCTCTTTTCGTACGGACGAGCCAACTAATGAATTCATCCATTCGCCTTAATTTTGCAAACACCGCGATTGTATGCTTACAAAGTGACGATGCTTTAAACCCAGGACAATCTGAACAGTCGGTTTTGCCTTTGGGGAAGATATTTACAATATGGGGCTTTCGAGGGTCGGACGAAGACGCCACTACGAACGTGTCCCTAGATTGGTTTGTTATTGCCTCCGGAGTTGTCATCAGAGTGATGGCCTTGTTAACCATAGTAGAAACAAGTGCTCGAGGAATCCAGTCAATGCCACCACGAAGAATTTCTTGTGTGAGTGGTTGTTCACGTGAATTTAAAATGTTGCTTATGCGATCCGTGGACGAGGCAGACGATTGTTCCAAGGTGACCGCGTGCACTTTCGCCAACGCTTTCATCCTCTGCCCATCTTGCATGTTCGCCCACTTATCCGGTGACACTTCTAGAAATCTGAACTTTTCTCTAATCTTAAATTCTCCACTCCCCGCCACTGCCAATTCCACTTCTTGGTTTTGTGTATTCACTAGTTTTGCTAGTGATATACAAAACGAGAATTCGTCCACACTCTTCTTTCCATTCGAATCTTTCTTTACGAATTCTTGGATCTGTCTGTTGGTCTGTTCGGATCGGTTGGTGGTGAATCGTTCAGGTGGACAACCAAGCCCTGCTCTTTGACGAACTGGGTTAATGACGGACATCACGAACTCTTTACTTTTCTGTGCTTCAAACCATTTGTGAAACGCTGCGCCATCTTTGTGTATCGATGACCATTTCTGTTCCAAATTCTGGAGCATGTTTTGGAACTTATCTTCATCTTCCGCTTCCGTCAAGCCACTTTCCCGAACTGTACCAGTCGATTTTCCGAAGATATCCGCGACAATGTTGGTTTTAGCCTCCCCGACAATCCCCATATCTTGTAGTTTTTTTTCTACGTTCTTTTTCAGATGAAGTTCACAAAGGAGATGTACCGATCGATCGAAACTGTTCTTAAAACCTTGAATAAGAGCTTCTTCATCATCAGTGCCAAATGCCATTACATCACGTAATTCTGGTTCAAGGGTTCTTAATGTTCCACTAAAAGTTGAATACGTCTCGGTTGTTTTTTTCTCGTGCAAGAGAACTGGGCCAATAAGTGATGGATGTTTTCCGTCCCGTCTGTTTTCCAGCAACAAATGTTGGTATGTTATTGGGGTCACGTTATACTTTCCGATGTCGAAGGTTGGATCAACTGTGAACGGGCGATACTCGATTGGGTTGCAGCAAAAACGCTTAAGGTCGTTAAGTTGTCGATCAGTCGTCAAGACACATAATGGCTCGGGAGCTACACGAACATCTCTGATAAAAGCCGTCTTCTTGTTGGCAGCCTGTTTCTTGCTTTCTCCTAAAATACGGTACCAAGGATCATCGTGTTCGTCATTTCCTGATAGACTTTTCTTGTGACTTTTGCCCTTTTGAATTCTCGCTAGGTCCTTTACTTGTTGTCGATTACGTGGTATTTGCCCATAGATAGAACAACTTGCGAGACCTCCAAGATCATCTCTCACGACCTTGTGCACAACTTCACGAGGGTTTAATTCTTTAGATGCACTCTTCATGGCTTCCTTTGTACTGGACCAGGTTCGAACGTACGGTTTCATCGTGGGTGTTTTCGAATTTCCATGTTGTGTTCTTACGATAGGGTGTTCAATTCCGTCTTTAAACGCATACTGAACCATACAATAGCGATAGGGTTCACCATTGGGCACTATAACAGTGGGAAAACAAAGTACTTGTATTAAAAATTAAATTTAAAGGCATACAGTATATGCACCGTTTTACTGAACACATCGTTTTATGCGGATAAAGAACATGGTTTTCATCTTAAACCTCACGTTGGTCATTGTTGAATTCCAGCGAGGCAGCATACTATTTCCCATGCATTGTATTTCACTCGTGCTAGTCTCGATACAAATGCAATGACGTAGATGCCAAATTTATATACGCAAAGAGTTTATGAACGCAATTCGGTTATGAACGCAATTCATCTAAGAGGAATTTTTGGATAAAAAGCTAGTGTTTGTTGCCGAGCCTCGAGGCATTATCGATAGGAACACTTGGCAAAAAATTAAATCTACAGTAGTTAAAAATATTATTGCCCGGCACATAATTAATAAAAAAAATACATATTCAAACATCGATATGAGTATATTAAAAGAATTTAATAATTTCGTCACATTACAAGCGACATCATCGTACAATAGCTTAACTGTATTGAGTTTGATGATGTCGCCTTTAATATGACGGAACGTTACTCAATGTTTCAATAAAATATTTTTATATATTCAATTCATATGCCTTTTTACGATCTATTTGCTGGGCAATTATATTTTCAACGGACATTGTTTATCGTTTTGACTTGCTGCTTGCATTTAACAGCGAAACAGGAGAGCCAATCTTTTGGCGTTTTGCGCGATTTAGTACTCAAAAGCAATGGAACTATTATCCAGACTAAACTAATTAAATAATTTCCACTCACACACTGCTGTGTCAATTCGTCTTCGGAATTTTTCATCATCCTGCAATTTAAAATACATGCGTTTCAACGTCACGACATCGACTTGAATATCGATGTCTTCTTTTTCCAGTTGAATCCAATCCCGCGTCTCATCATCTTTCAGGAAATAGTATTTATTACAACTGTTGTTCCTCCAGCGGCCCACATCGTCACATTTTACGTCTTCGCTTGATTTAAGCGACTCAAGATCTACGATAAATGTTCTGTTGTGTTCAATCCGTAACGGCTGCCGAGTACAGACAAGTTCATTGCTAACGGATTCTCCAACGTTATGAAGAAGGCAAATCACTTCAAGTGGGGACAAGACGTTTTGTTTAGTCGAGTAAATCGGAAGCAGAAGATCGCCGTTGTAATACGCAATCTTGTCCAGTACAGTGTACGATTCCGATGAACTTTCAGTTGTATCGGCTGCAACTGTAGAGCGACGTCTTTTCTTTCTAAAGATAAAATTATTGTCGAAGGTTTAAATCTCTAAAATGTTTTCCTGACATTCGAATGCGGCACCAGCGAATGCCAGGGAATTAATCCAAGATGTAAGATTAAGGGTTATTGCCATTACTATGTATACTGATCACTATTAATATTTTTTCTATTGTTATTGTTATTTTTATAATATCTATAATAATGGAAACTTTATTCAAAAATTAAATTAATGATGCTATTTGTATATGATTATTTTTTATTGCTATACTACACTATTACTTGCCTTGCCGGTGATGGGTCATTATCTGCCCTACCAGAATTTTCGTCATGGCTATCATAGCTATCTGCAACGTAACTTGGTGGTTCGTCTTCATCTTTCTCTTGAACACCAGTTGTTATCGGCTCCTGAGCTCTTTGAAAGCAAAATAAATATTTAGAAAACTTATTGTATTTCTGAAGTCCTACATGCGTATTAAGTGTTAAAATCCGGTCCGAGACTAATTATTGGAGGTCACAAGAGTGAGTTTGCTAAGGCCGGTGGAATGACTTACCTGGCACTGCTCACACTCATCCTTCTTTCATTATTCCTGCATAAAAACACCACATATAAGAAAATCATTGAAATTAGCAAAATATAACTGTAGAAAGACACAGAAATTCCTCGCAAACGAGCATAATATGCTTAATGCTATGTTGAATTCAGATATAAATAGGATTTTTGTTTGATTCATGTTTTAGCCGGATTCTTCGCCAACGCACTGTATTGGCTTGTATCAACTAGCTCTCATTATTCCCGTCTCGTTGTTTCTAAAACAACCAAAGGAATAATTTTGCAACAATACCCTACAATTAGCCTGTTTATAATATCATGCATGCAACTGGTCTTCCATCATGGCAGGAAAATGTTCGTTCTGTTTAGGTTTCATGTTTTTTTTTCGCGTTAGAAATTAAATTCACAAATATTATTATAAAATAACATGTATATAACGCGTGTTCTGATTGGTCGAAACCCGTGTTTGGATCAGGCCATCCAAACACGGAAGACCATCGTGTTGTTGTTATTTTATAAAACAATTACTTTATGGTTTCCATGTTTGGATGGCCTGATCCAAACACTTGGGAATGTTGCTCGAGTGAAGAAAAGCGCGCAAAATCACTCGCCTTCGGTTCGTGTTTCGCGCGCTTTTCTTAACTCTCGCAACATTCTCGCGTGTTTGGATCAGGCCATCTAAACATGGAAACCATAAAGTAATTGTATAATGACAATATGTTGGCTTCAAGAATTTGAAAGTGGCGGTTCAAAAAGTCAAATCGGCCAGAACTCAGGCCAGTGTTGAAGTATTTGTGATTAAATCTTTTAACCTTGCATAGTTTAGATCTGTGCCTCCATGACACGTCAAGTCAATAACTGCACAAGTTTTCTCTTTCCTCGTGAGTACTTTTAATCGTTGTTGCTGCAAAAGTTACAAAACTCGCATGAATAAAGTGAAGGTAAAGACTGTATGAAACGCTACAGCCAGAAGTCTCACAGGCTTATTGCAAGTTGTTGTCAAGCCGATATCTATAGATGTGTTCGCTCGGGTTCAACAGACGTGCAACGACTTGTTTCAGCAAGCCTGATACAGGCTGTTTGTAATAACTTGCTACGTGATTGTTGTTATCAACTTGTTAACAAAGTGTTGCGAACAGACTATATCAGATTTTTTAAGTTGGAATAAGTAGTTGCAAGTGAACAAGTCTGTTTACTTTATCAACCTTGATACAAGATGATAACAACTTGTTCCAGGCAGCAACTCGCAACAAGCATTTGAGATTTCTCCAATGTAAAGATAAACCATTGATTTGGTTGAATGCAGAAATTACAGTGCATGCAAGGGATGTAAAATGACGAGATACATTAGAAGATTTGCCTACGGGAGTAGAGTAGAGAAGAGGTTGATGTGAAATAATATATTTACCTCTTCATTGTTGCTTGAAGGTTCGCCTGTCAGGTCGATACACGTTGTGTATTGTGTTGGATTCTTGTCTTTGTCGTTGCTAAATTAGGAGACTTGATATATTAATATATTATATGCATAACGAGGAGAGTGACGAAGAGAGTAACAGCGAAACAGTAACAAAAAAGAAACGTTCCAATCCGTATCCAATAAAGGCAATATCTGAAATATATTGTTAGGTTATATATAAGCGAACTTTTAATAACTTTAATTCCGCGATAAAAAAGCATTTGCTTTAATCCGCGATAAAAAAGCATTTGCTTTAACATGTAACATGATGGTAAAAGAAAGATTTTAGATGACGTTTCGGCGACCATAACAGAACGTTACTATAAATCCAAAAGTTGACGCGAAGGTTCTGATTGAAATACTAACGTCAAACAATAGAAGAGTTTGAACGAATGGAGCAGTTGCTGTAATATTTTCAAAGTAGGTGGACGTTTTTTTATATAGAATATTTTGTCAACCAGAGAATTAAACTTGTTTACGCACTTCTCCAAATTATGTTTCTCGAAGTAGATCTTTAAGCCTGTTTTCCACTATGCGATTTTGTTCGCGCGAAGCAAACAAATAAAAAGATGGATAGCTTCCTACTTTTTCGCGGCGAATTTTTTCGCTGACCAATCATATTGCTGTATTTAGTTTTCGCTCCGCGATCGCGCAATTTAATTCGCCTAATGGAAAACGGGCTTTATTCCCACGGACTCTCCAATCATGGTGTTTCTCCAATTGATGAACTTTATACTTAGCAACACAGCCGTAAATTTCGGTCAGGTGTGGCAGTTGCGCACCCACCATTATGTAAAATAGACGGTAATTTTGAGGTAAAGGTTAAAGAGGGTTTCTTAGCAATTTGGAATTTAGAAGTTTGAGGGCTTGCTTCCTCGTTCCCGGCCAGAAAAAGTTAATTTCAGCTACTAATTTTAGGCCAGGGTCAATTAAGCGTCAACTTTTCATGCGCCGAACCTAATGTTAATGAGCTAAGTTCTTTGTTTCACTTCATTTGCATTAGGTTCGGCGCATGAAAAGTTCGATGTTTGACTCTGGCCTAAGTAAAATCAGGCGTGTTAATCATACACTATTTTGTCTAGTAATATGTCAAATGGAAAAAGTCCTTACAATTTATGTGCATGTATCGCCCGATACATCCCTTAAAGCTATGTAGGTTCTTATATCCGGTCTCTCCAACCATATATCTTATAATTACCTTCCATTCAGACTTCCATCTTCTTCTTCCTCAAGATCTTCATTATGTCCCGCAGCTACATTTTCTTCGATTTTGCTGCATAGCAAAGACTGGAATATTTGTACTACCTCCAAAGCAGTTGGACGTTTTATTGGATCGACTACTGTGCAATTTCTATGTACTTTGGCAATGGGGAGCCAGATTGTTTCTTGAAGTGTCTTATACTTATTCGATCCACTAGACTGTTTCTCAAGTCGTAAGAACTCTTCCACTTGCTCTATTGCGCTTGCGTCTCGCACAAGATCTAACTGAAATGGGTGTTTCAAATCCGGGTTTACTAGGTTGAACATTACCATGCCAAGTGCCCATACATCAACTTTCTTGAGGTCTTCCAGGTTGGCTGATTTCAAGCGGCGGGATTTCACCAAGATTTCCGGAGCCATATACACAGGTGTTCCTCTGGCAATTTATTTAAGTACGAAAAATGAATAGCTAAATTCACACATAAACTTTATGCAAGAAACTCAGTAAAATATACAACAACGGTAACTCCGAATAAAGACAACATTTTTTATTCAACGTTTCGACCTGATGATGACTAAATAAAATCGAAGCGTTGAATCAAAAATGTTGTCTTTATTCGGAGTTACAGTTGTTGTGTATTTTATGAAAATTCTCAGTGGGTCCCGCAATTATTGGTCGAAATTAACTCAGTAACATACTAATGTTCTACTTCGCAGCAATTACATTTCTTGACGACTACCTCGTGCCGGTTTCCCGCCCCAGTTATTTTAGGTTGACTGGTATTTCGACTGTGAGGAAAAGTGGATTACCAGAGATTCTGTTTACAAGAGCAAAAGATTCTGGATTTGTCAGGATACCAAAATGTTTGGAACGGATTCATGTTGCCGTTTACAGCGACAAATCCGATAGGAAATCATCTCGGTTTTGAGTCGTATCTGGAAACTTTGAATCCGGAAAAAATGTAGAAACTTTGTATCCGAAAATATTGTATCCGAGATAATTTACTATGTAAACAGGTCCAAACAGAAATTTCAATGAACCCGTAACCTTCTCCGTAATGTAATCCAAATTCTTTTCGGTTACAGTGTCGTAGTGCAAACGCCTCATAACTCCAAAAACTTGAAAAACAACGAATACGGATACTTTCACGAATCCGGAAACTTTTGCTCTACTCTAGTCTAAATTAACGAGGTCTGATGCTCCGCAGTAGACCTTCCGGTAATTACGTCATTTCAACATAGGACCACCTTAAATGGAACCGTGTTAAAGCTTATTTCTACATTTATTTGTCAAAATCCAAAATTCTTTTTTATGCACGTGTTGAAGAACGATGTTCTGCTTATATGCCCATAGCCCGTAAGAAAAAAATTGAAATCCATTCCATTTAAGGTGGTACTATGTTGAAAACAGTGTAGTTGTGACGTAATTGTCGAAAAGGTCTATTCATCGCAAGTCGCCGAAAAAAAACCATTCGCTCCGTATTAGTATTAATTTATTACATTCCATATACTCCGGGGGTGTGAGTATAACATTTGCCGACAAATGGGTGTGGCAAATGGGTGTGGTTATTTCGAAACGTTATGGCAGGGTGCTCCCATTTCAAAAAGTCAAAAACCTCTCCACTAGTACGAGCACCCAAGGCACAAGTTGTCAGAGCCTCGTAGAATTCTAGAGGGGTCCGGGGTATGCTTCTCTAGAAAATTTTTAAAGCTAGAGTCTCTGAAATGCCATTTTCTGGACTTTGGGGTAAGATTCTCTGAAATGAAAATATTCTGATAACCCCTTGCAAAATTAAAGTTATTAAACAAATACCTATCAACCCTCTTTGTCGTGGAATGAACCGCCGCCGTTTGTATCTGCTGGGACCTGCTTTCGCCAAAATCTGCTAGCTTGCATATAATTGGCCTTTCTGAAAATAACTTCATTTTCTTTTCCTCGTCCGCTATATGACAGTAATGTTGGTTACTAACCAAAATGTTTTTAGCCTTGAGATCACGATGCGCGATTTCTTTAGAATGCAGGTACGCCAAACCTTCAGAAATTTCTTGGCCGATCTTTAGCGAAAACTTGTCCTCAAAATAACCAAACCCGTCGATTTTGTCCATATAGTTAAGAAAATCAGTCAAATTGCTCACCTCTTTAGACAGTTCAAATGGCGAAAACTCAAAACATAAGTACTCCATCATTATCGCGTAAGGGGAGCTACAAAACCCTTTGAAAAGAACAATGTTTTCGTGGCTAATAGAGCTCAAGAGTTTGGCCTCTTTTCTGAAGCCATTTTCATCATCTAGAGACTCTCCAAGCAGTTTCTTCACAACAACAGTCTCGCCATCATACTTTGCCTTATAAACAAGCCCAAAAGCTCCCCTTCCGATTACATCTTTATTCATCAATGTTTCGAACTTAAAGAAGGTAAGCCATCGTTTTTCGTTTCTAATAATGACGACCGAGATTTTAGCGTTGGCAGTTTAAAATCCATCGTTTCAACCGTGTTTCAACATCCCTCGTGGCCAGAAGAGAGTCAAAACAACTTATAAAATTATAAATGTCAGTAAATTGTTTCTAGACAAAACTCAAAAGGGTTTTCCCTGTTCTCTAGACTAGGTGGCGCCAGTGCGGCGCCGGATCACACAGGGGAATGGCGAGCTTAAGATGTACCAAATCTACGACGCGGACGTGACATAAAAACCGTTGCTAATGTTTGGAATCCAGTTTTATTTTGCTTCACTAGTATGTCTCTGAATTTGTTTATCAACTGGAGGCCATAATTTTTGTCCGTGTAATGAAACTGTGGGAATAGTTACAGTTTTTCTTCACGTCCGCGTCGTAGATTTGGTGCATCTTAAGCTCGTTAATGTCAAGGAAAAACTACGTACAAGATTAACGGCTTAGGGGCTGATTACATGGTGGCCAGCCTGGTTAACCGGGCTGAAAAATGTCACGAAAATCTTCCTTGGGCCGCAAAATGAGTTTTGAGTCAATTTTGGTTTAGGATGAGTTTGCATCTATACTAAACCAATTATTTATCGCAAATTTATTTTACGCAAGTTTTAAAACCACAGTAAGGTCCTAAACAAACGAGTCAGCCCGGTTAACCGGGCCGGGCCAGCCCAGCACCATGTAATCAGCCTCTTAGAGGTGAACCATTAGAAATCCAGGGAGGGGGGAGGTTATAAAATTTTTGCGGCACGATTTTTTTTTCAGTCTCATGTCTCTGCAGGATTTTTTTTATGCATTTAACCCCTGCAAGAATTTTTTTTCGAGACTATTTGCACTTTGCTGTTTGCTTGCACGATTTTTTTTTCTCTGACGTAATGGCTGTGCGAATTTTTTTCCAGGCATTTTTCTTTGCACAAATTTTTTTTGTTTGGGAACTTTCACCCCCCGCCCCTCCCGGGATTTCTAATGGTCCGCCCCTTATTGACCGAGCGTGATGTCTGCACTGTGAAATATCTGACCGAGGTTTTTTAGTTTGGACCGAGCGACGAAAGAAGCGAAGTCCATGCAAAAAACAGAGGTCTGATATTTCACAGCACAGACCGAACAAGCGAGGTCAATAATTGGTCAATAATTGGTGTTTAAACTACAACGCCAAGGTAAATGTGGCGCGTTTACATCATTACACTATTTTTTTTAAGACTTGCTCACTTTCGCCTAGAATTTTGTAATTAATTTTGTGTATTTTTTTGTGTTGTGACGTTGTCCGCTGGTTGTCAGCCAATCTCTCACTGCGGACACATGTTGCCATGAAAATAAGTCCCAGGCCAGGGCCGAAATTGTTTACATTTCCACAAGCCTAGGCCTAGGTCAACGTTTGTAGTGGGCCCAGATTTCCTGGCCTAGGTCAGACCAAGGCTAGGCTAAAGTCTGTTTACACTGTCAAAATGTAGGACAAGGCTGTGAGCATATGCTTTTCGCGCGAATTAAATCGGCTATCGTCAGTTTCACTGGGCGGTAGGCGTGCATGCTCAATCAAAAACAATTTGGTTTGAGTGTGCATCCACACCGGGCAAGCTGAAAAGTTAGCTTGGCTACGGTAGGAATCTGTAAATGACGTCAATTGTTATTGCGCAATTTCGCGCGCTTTGTGAACACGTGACACTAAGTTAGGAACGCTTTTAGGAAAAAGTTCGACAATCGACAGAACGACAACAATGTTTGAATTTTATTTTGTATATTTTTATTTATATTAAAGCGTTTAAATTGTACGAGTATACGACATTAATTACATGGCGCCCAACGTGCGGCTTGAGAAGAGTCTAAACGAAAGAAATATCGCAAAAATAGCTTGAGAAATATAGTTTGTAAACCGATTCAAGGAGAATTTCGAATATGGCCGAAGCACAATCAATCGAACGAAAACGAGCAATACGCAAGGCAAATCGCGGAGTAATCACGAAGTACATCAACGAAGCAAACGATCTTTTGCACGACGAAGACAGTGATCGAGACCGTCTTATTACGATTCAAGGGCTGCTTCGCGAAAAGCTAGATTATATAAAACGACTTGATAGCGAGATATTGGAAATTTGCGAAATAAAAGATATCGACAAGGAAATTATAGAATCCGAAGAAATTAACACTCGAGTTCTCGATGTAAACAAGAAAATATTAAAGGCAACGAGCGAAGGACACTTAGTTACGAATCAACCGGCAATATTCGTGGAAGGTGAGCATATAAATGAACCACAACAAAGCGAACTGCAAAACGAAAGCGTTGTATCGAATAATTCGGCGCCGCAAGCAAGTACAGATCAAATTCAACACAATCAAGTAAGTCAACAACATCATGTAACGAAATCTAAACTCCCAAAGTTAGTACTTCCAAAATTTAAGGGAGAATTAACCAAATTTCGATCGTTTTGGGACTCGTACGATAGTGCTGTACATAAAAATAGTCAGCTGTCAACAATCGATAAATTCAATTATTTATACTCGTTGCTCGAAGGGCCAGCTCTACGTTCAATTCAAGGTTTATCCTTGACCGAAGAAAATTATCAATCCGCTGTAGACTTGTTAAACCAACGATTTGGAAATCAACAACAAGTTATTTCGGCCCATATGGACGAACTACTAAAAATTCCAGTGTGTTCAGGCGACAAACCATCACAACTTCGATTTGTTTACGACAAAATTAGCGTTAGCGTAAGAGGTCTCGAAGCGTTAGGAGTAGCTTCAAGTCAGTACGGCAGTTTGCTCATACCTATTATTATGTCAAAATTGCCCGCAGAAATACGACTTCATATAGCGAGAAATACGGTCGATGAAGTGTGGAATATAACTGATTTGCTCGAAGTTATGCGTAAAGAAGTAGAAGCTAGGGAGCTTAGCGAAAATGTTCGAAGCCAAAGCGGTGAAATTGACAACCGGAAGTCAGAGACCGGAAATGAAATCGACAACTTCCGGAAATTCAACCAACGAAATAAAAGCAAATATCAAGCGTCTGCTGCCAATTTGTTTGTAAAGGACGACGAAAGTAACGAAACGAAGCCGAAGTGTGTGTATTGTGGTGAATTTCATTTTTCAGCTTCCTGTATTCATGTTAAAGACCCAAGCAAGCGAAAGGATATTTTGACCAGAGATAAACGTTGTTATTTATGTCTAAGAACAGGGCACATAACAAGGGATTGCAAGAAACAACAAAACTGTCGATGGTGCGAAGGTCGACACCATCAATCGATTTGTCAGCGTGATGTAAAGAGTAAAACACCAGAAAACACTACCAAAGGTGATTCGACTAGTGGTGCGGCTCAAGGTCAAAATCATACAACAACAACTACAACAAATGGGAATTGCTCCAAGGTTCTTTTACAAACAGCCACCACATTTGCCTATTCAAGTCAACAGTCGGCAACGGTTCCAGTTCGAGTTTTACTGGATAGTGGCAGCCAGCGAACGTACATAACCAATGGTTTAAAAGAAAAGCTCGGGTTGCAACCCACTAAAACAGAAACGTTAAAGTTAAATACATTTGGAGGAGATCGATTCAGCAAGAAAAGGTGTGATGTTGTACAGTTAAGTTTGCAAGGAAGTGATGGGGATATCGAGATTTCAGCAGTATGTTTTCCCAAGATTTGTTCGCCTATTCCCACAAAGATTTGTCCTGAAAGATATCCGCATTTGAAGGGATTGAACCTGGCTGACGTTAAACTGAGCGAAAGCGATGAACTTGAACACGATAACATTGATATTCTCATTGGTTGTGATTATTATTTCGATATTGTGAATAACGAAATGGTCCGAGGAGAGGGGAGAGGCCCTGTAGCGGTTTGCAGTAAATTTGGTTGGATAGTGTCGGGTCCAACAATGCGTGAAGAAAAGAACGATGAATCCTCGATGGTCCACCTTATTATGCAGAGAAATGAGCTAGCAAGTCAATCATCGTATGTTCAAAATAAAGATGGCGAACTGATCGAAACTCTTAGAACCTTCTGGGACACAGAATCAATTGGAATCACAAATCACGATATTGGGAATCCAGAGGAATCCAAGTTTTTACGTGAAGTTAGCTTTGACGAACAAGAGGGTCGATATCAAGTTAGGTTGCCTTGGAAAACTGAAGCATTGCCACAATCAAACGGATATTCAACGTGTGTTCGAAGACTTAGACAACTTCATTCCCATTTAAAGAAAGATAAACATTTGCTAAATGACTATGACAGTGTAATCAAGCAACAACTCGAAAGTGGCATAATCGAAGCGGTTCCTGAGGAAGATGATGATAGTGATGGATCGTATTATTTACCTCATCATGGAGTACTTAGAGAAGACAAAGAGACAACCAAGTTGCGGGTTGTTTTCGATGGGTCGGCTAAACCTAACGAGGAAAGTCCTTCAATTAACGAGTGTCTGGAAAAGGGACCCAATCTTGTTCCGAATTTATTTGACACAGTTATCAAATTCCGAAGTCATCCGATAGGTATTGTTGCAGACATAGAAAAAGCGTTTCACCAAATCCAGATATCGCCTGAGGACAGACGAATGCTGCGGTTCCTTTGGTTCGACGATATCACTGAACCTGTTCCGAAAATCCGACGATTCCAGTTTTGTCGACTAGTGTTTGGGCTTACCCCTAGCCCAGCAGTTTTGGCAAGCATCATTCAACATCATTTAAGTAGACATAAAGAAAGGGAACCTGAAATGGTTTCCTTGCTCAATGATTCATTTTATGTCGATGACTTTGCTGGAGGAGCAAAAACTGATGATGATGCGGTAGAGGTTTATGAAAAGGCGCAAGCAATTATGAAAGACGGTGGTTTCACTCTCCGAAAGTGGATGTCAAATTCGAAGAAATTCCGAGAAATGGTCGAAAAAAATGAAGAGCATCAATCATACGTGAACGCGGACAAACCAACACTCAACCAAGGTAAACAAGATGTAACACAAACGAGTTCGAATGAGATTGTAAAGGTCCTTGGTTTACACTGGAACGTGCAAAGTGACGTATTCCAATTTGAAACCACCGAATTAGTGCGGTATGCCCGAACTCTACCACCCACGAAGAGATCGGTCCTTAAACTGTCAGCGAAAATCTTTGATCCGATTTGTATACTAGCGCCCTTCACGATCAATATGAAGTGTCTGTTTCAAACTTTGTGTGTTGAAAATGTCGACTGGGACACTGAATTAAGCGGTAAATCATTAAGTACCTGGAATTCGTTGCTAAGAGATCTTTTGGCAATAAAATCAATCCGTATGCCCCGATGTTATTTTACCAAGTCAAGCCCAATCTCAACTCATCAGATCCATGGATTCTCTGATGCTTCAGAAAAGGCGTATAGTGCGGTTGTTTATCTGCGTACAGAATATCAAGACGGAACTGTCGAAGTAAACTTGATTCGTCAAAGACGAGAGTAGCGCCTTTAAAAAGACAGTCGATTCCAAGGCTCGAACTGCTTGGGGCAAATATTTTAGCTCGATTGGTGAACACGATATTGAAAACACTTTCAGCAATCATCGATGATCCAGAGGTATTTTTATGGACGGACTCCTATACGACGCTTTGTTGGATAAGAAATTACAAGATGTGGAAACAGTATGTTCAACGCCGTGTGACAGAAATCCGAGAGCTTACAAACGAAAAGCATTGGCACTTTTGTCCAGGTGAACTCAACGTAGCGGATTTGCCATCGCGTGGTTGCTCTGCAACTGCATTAGCTGAAAATGACACGTGGCTCCATGGACCAAAGTTCCTTAAAGATCCTAAAGACCAATGGCCTAAATGTCCTCAACCTACCAATTTAGAAACCGATGTCGCTTTGTCAGAAACTGTCAAGACTCGTCCTACTGTTACGTACAGTCTTGTTAATTTAACGGACGATCTACTTTCGCATGCCAGAATTGGATTGGTAATGGAGTGTAACAAATATAGTAGTGTAACAAGATTGCTAAGAGTCACCGCGTTTGTTCTACGATTCATCAGGAAGTTGAAAGGGCAAGAAACGAGTGACAATTCTATACAGACCTTAAGTGCTAACGACATCAAGGAAGCCGAGATCCTTTGGGCCAGAGAAGTCCAAGCGGTATCATTCCCTGAAGTAACTCGCCTTTTAGGCTCAAAACAGCGGGTTAACAACCAACTTATTAATCAGTTAAACTTGTTTCGCGATAAGAACAATCTCATTCGTTGCGAGGGACGTCTGGAACATTCAAGTTTGTCAGTTGATTCAAATAAT
>CACRXK020005153.1:0-29056 GCA_902702795.2 Paramuricea clavata
TTGGTACATACTCATATTTTGGAACAATCACCAAGGACGCTGACTATAAATGTATCAAGATCTGTAAATATAAAATATAAATCTTACCTGCGATTTGCCTGCCTGCGAAAAGGTTATTCCATTTGGAACGTTTTCCGTGGTTGTGGACCTACGTTCCACATCGAATGCATCCTGCCCAACATCAGCGATTGCCCAGTTTGTGAAGCAACAACGTTGGCAAATGTTGAAACTCTTGGAAGGTCTTCGAAAGACAGCAAATATGAACGCTGATTGCCCCGGTGACTTGCTTTGAAGAGGACGAAAGCGACCAAGAAAGTGAGGCAGCCGATGACGATTGACGACGAACCAGAAGACGAACAGAACGAAACCCTCGTGAACAGTTTATTAGCAAAAATATTACGCCCTTCGCGAAGGTCTGTCAGACAATCGCCATTTTGCCAACCGGATATGTACAAATGTACAGTAATGAGTCATGCGATATTGTACCTGTCAGTCGTGGATCGTTGTGACGCATTTCCGATGCGAAATGAGATCGATGAGATCAGATAGGTAATATTTAAAAACATGTCAGCTGTGGTGTGGGGAAAATAAGTTTAAACTGCCAAATCTACCAATTTTTTTATGTGTGTGTAAAGATAGTGCAAGTGAGAGTCTGCTATTTTACGCGCGTCGAAACACTGTTATTCAAACATAAATATTTCGCGTTCTAGATCGAATTTAAAAAATCCCCCCGAGGAAAGTAAAGAAGAAAGCATGCTTTATCAGAATTTGTCAGTTTTGGCGAAAAAAGTTTAATATCGAATGTCACCGAGGGCGTAGAACAAAGTGTTATTTTCTCACTCCTTTTGTTTACATGTTTCGAATTTCAGGCATTCTGATTGGTCAATAACGCAAAATGTAAACAAACGCGCTGATTGGCTAACATTATTTGCCCTTGTTGTATGAATATGTTTACGTAACTGCGTTTTAAAACTGCATTTTTACTGCATTGAGGATTCAACGACAAGAATAATGAATTTGGAGATGTACAGGGCGTATAGAAAAACGCAACCTCGGAATTTCCTAAGAAATCACTTTGCAATTCTTAAGCATAAAAGATTTTAGGCCCCAGGGAATTGAAATCGAATTGCTAATAAATCATATTACTGTTGTTGTGCATTAAATAAATGCACAAATTTTGCTTTATGCACTCGCGTTTCCAGTAATTTTGACAGTTGTGTCATTTTAAATTCCCAGACGCCTAAAATCTTTTGTCTTTAAAACAATGCCGATTTCTTGGGAAATTCCGAGGTTGCGTTTTTTTTATACACCCTGTATATTTATAATGCCAAATAAAATCCGGCTAAGCAGTCAAAATGGTATCTTATAGAAGAGATGTGCGAATCCGAATCCGATCCGATCGGATATTTATTTCGAAAAAATTCATTTCGGATTGGATCGGATTGATGAAGTTGTTTCGTAGTCGGATCGGATCGGACTTCGATATTCGAAATAAAATGAATTAATTATATATAATAATTATGATTTGGTACAATTATGATTTGATACAATATATGATTTGATACAATATAATAATTATGATTTGGTACTGACATTAATACAACATATTATAGGAATGACTATACTATTTGCCTACAAAATTGTCGTTAAAAAGTACTAAAGAGTTTTCTACAATTGACTATCAAGCAGATCATGCAATTTGAAATTGCCTTTCCTAGTGACATCTCGTATTAATAAAATTGTAGAAGTCCTAAATGTTATATTTTCAGTTATCGTGCGATTTTAAGTCCTGAGTTACTAATATCGTGGATGCAAAACAAATGAATTAATAAACAAATCAAAGAATTTTTTTGTATTAATGTCAGTAGAAACGGAAACACTTGCGAAAACGTACCGCCTGTACCAAAGAAAAGCACAGCAGTTCCAAGAAGGATTAATATGATCAACTGTTTCATTCTCAAAATAACACGAGAAGCACAGCAAACTGTCCCCTGTATCTTTCAAATACAGTTAGTTTAACTTTCAGATCAGATTTAACTTCTAACTCTTGGAACGACCGCCAAAGGGGTGTTTGTATTACGTACCGCCCGTACGAATGAAAAGTACAGCAGTTGCAAGAAGGACTGGTATTATAAATTAGCAGTGATTTTTGCTAGTCAAAATGCCTTGTGCAGTAGAGTGAAAAGACGATCAAATTTTGACTTCAAATTAGAAAAGTTTCAAGAAGATTTTAAACAAGAAAGTTTTCGAATTTGATTTGCTTTTGTTCGTAAAGCGCAGGAATTAAAAATCACCTACCTATTTCCGTTCAGTAGGTAATGAGGCAGTCAACGTATCTGTTAGTATCCGTCTGGCTGTATACATTTTTCTTCAAAATATATATTGTTTTTCGTTTTACCTCAAAACAACCACTACAGCCTGTTTCATCCGTATAGGAATCATGGCCGCATAGGAATCATGGGAATCAGGATCAGTATAGGAATCATGACCACCTGATGATTCCTATACGGATGAAACAGACTGTTGTGGTTGTTTTGAGGTAAAACGGAAAACTATATTACGCTCTATCTACATGGTATTGAGCACAGTTTGTGTTTCGTAAACCAAACACTTAGGCTATATATATATATATATATATATATATATATATATATATATATATATATATATATATATATATATATATATATATATATATATATATATATATATATATATATATATATATATATATATATATATATATATATATATATATATATACCGGGTGGCCCAAAAAAAAGTACTCCGGTTTGATTCGAAATAACTTCTAAACAAGTAAAGCTTTTAAAAGAAATAACTTGCATCAAATAGAGGAAGGACTAACTTAGATTTTGATATATTACAGTTGTATTTCACTTAAAAATTCACGGAGATATTAATGTTTAAAATCGGGAGCATATTTTGGGATGTGTCTGAAATATGCCAAAAACAGCGTGTCAAATATTAATCAAGATTTACCCGACTGAAACATGCACTATTACCTGTAAATAAATGACACTTGACAAATTGTTTATTATGAAACAAAGTATTATTATCTACAAAATACAAGCAAGATTTATTCGTCCGAAATCCGCGTGTGTTCCTAGCACGAATACGTTTCCTTATTTCATGAGACCACTGCATCGCGAAGGATCGTCATGGATCGTTCGTAGTTCTGAATTAGGGCACGCTGTCACATTGGAATTGTGAATTTTCTAACTTCACATTGAATGAATTTTCTAACTTCTGCAACGTTCTGAAATCTTGTTAAGAACACCCAAACTCTTTTGCCTTTCTTAAACTTGGCAAGTTCAGAATAAACTGAGAATGAAACACAATCAAACCATACAACTCCATAAGTAAAGACATAACAAGCATGCAACTCCCCAGAGACATCCACCACTTTTGGAACAAAGCGTAACAAAATAGTAGCTTTGATACTGTGATGTGTATTTGCAAAAAGCAATATTATTTCCTCCATTAAAGAACAATATTAATCCTGCTCTAACCGAGAAATAATCAACTTTGTTTTGAACCCATGAAAAACATAAAAAATAGGTTATTTAAGAAAAATTGAAGTGCCTGCCTTGCATGGTCTTTCAGTACCTTAAGTTTGCAAAGACCTATTAAATACTTACATAATTTCGAACGTTCATATTTCAGGAAACAATAAGTTAAGACTTACATGTAAGATGTCTAAATCTACGCCATATCCCTTACAAACCCTAACGACAATTCGCTGAAATACAATTTACCCTGATATGTCATTAAGCAAACAAACGCTGGAGTTAAAATTTGATACGCCGATTTTCGCTAATTTTAAACACATCCCAAAATATGCTCCCGATTTTGAACATTAATATCTCCGTGAATTTTTAAGTAAAATACAACTGTAATATATCAAAATCTAAGTTAGTCCTTCCTCTATTTAATGCAAGTTATTTCTGTTTGATAGCTTTACTTGTTTAGAAGTTATTATAAATCAAACCGGAGTACTTTTTTTTGGATATATATATATATATATATATATATATATATATATATATATATATATATATATATATATATATATATATATATATATATATATATATATATATATATATACATATATATATATATACATATATACATATATATATATATATACATATATACATATATACATATATATATATATATATACATATATACATATATATATATATATATACATATATACATATATACATATATAATAGATTTGAAGATTTGTAATAATAATTAATAATAATTACAATCCGGAGAACACTGTATAATTTTGTAAAAATTATAATTTTATATATATATATATATAAAATTATGTTAATTGTGTTATTGTACACTCTGTAATATTTTAAGATGAAAATGTTCTAGAGTGTGTATTATATAATTTCCATACCCAGCGCAAGCAGGGAAGGAACCCGGCCGCGACCTTCGAATTACTAGATCGACGCTCTACCAACTGAGCTATACACGGTCAGACGGATTTAAGACTGGAAATTATGAAATATATACTGAATGTCATAAACATACTCGTTTATATTAATTCAGCATCGAACAATACTAGTTCTGCAAGTGTTATGTTAATTGTACACTCTGTAATATGTTAAGATGAAAATGCTCTAGACAATGACAAGTGCCTTTTGTGTCCACTTTTCTGTATCTATGGATGTATATGAGAATTCTTCATGTGAGATCTTCACCCAGCCAAACATACTCGACCTCCACGGAGAACTGTTTAGAACTTATAGAGCTATCCAGTAGCTATAACTATCAATAGACAATTTCAGCTATCGACTAATTTTTTATCTATGGACAAGAAAGACGAAATATATCATTATAGCTCAAACGAGCATCCTATGTTGTCGAAATGTTGTAAAATACGGAAATTATAGCCCTGTGAAACTAGCAAATTTGCAGTATTTTAGTACTACGCGCTGTAAAAATAACCACTTTCGGCTCAAAAATGGTTATTTTTACCGCGCGTAATACTAAAATACTCAAAATTTGCAGTGGAATTCAGTTCTTTGTGGTGAAGATTGTGGTAGGTAATTGTATAGCAACTGTATCCAAAACACACTCGATGTGTGATCCCTTCTCGAATAACACCTATCTTTAGCCCCTCGTTAATCACTGCGCAAATCACTGCGGGAGGTGATCGTAGCCAACAGCATTTCAATCTGATTACCTAACTATCGATTTGGCCAATTATAATTACCTGTTATTAATTCGTTTTCGTTCGGACTGAAAATACAATTACATATAACTACTAGTGACGCCTATTGTCTCATGGAGTCGTCGATTATTTTTTTGGCATGAATCATTCGTCTTGACGTTTTGGCATTAGCATATATCGTTGTTACCATGATCGTGTTCACCCAGCATGAGCTCCACCTAGCTTTGAATAAAATTAATAATATGAATAAAATTTTAAACACGTCCGAATTTATTTACACAATCATTCGCGACACATGTTGAATTAACGCTAACTCTAATCGATCTAATCTAACCCACAGGTGGCTCAACTACTGTCAGTAACAAGTATAAAATAATCAATATAATAAACTTACTTTAAAATATTTGCATATATTCTTCGCAACAACGTCGAATAGAGAAAGAGCAAAAAAATGATCTATATGTAGTACCACAGAAACCTCACAGGTAAGTAATGCGGGCGCGTATAAGGTAATAGCATAATTAATATAATAGATAAATTAATAGGAAGGACTGAAACACCGGTCACGTGATCGTTCGATGTTTATTGTTTGCCTTCAAGCTGCTCCATTTACTATTCAAACTGGCAAAATGTTCCACGGGAACTGATTAAGTGTTAAAATATGCATAAGGGCTAGGATTTTCCGTAATACAGCTTGTTTTGTGCTGATCGCCACGGGGAAGAAGTGTTCGAGTAAAGAGACTAGATCGTTAGCCATGGTGGGATGGAGTGGTGAGGATGGGAATATCCTTTTTGTGACGCGTGGTTTAAGGCGCCCACCCTCCCACCCCATTTTTCAGCTATCCTTGCTGGTCTTCCGCTGCGGATCGTACCTCCATGTTTCGAATGAAACAATGGATCTTCCTTTTCCCCAATACTTAATCAGTGATCCGTGGAAGAATGGCCAGTTTGGAAATTTTACTGTTCGGAGTACTCCGGATTTTTGGAACACTAATGGAATGGAACAGAAGGCAGTCACATGACTGTTCTGAACTGTTCTGACTACCCCGATTTTCGAGTACACACGCAAAAATCTCACATCTTGTAACACGTTTGTCAACAAGCCGTCAACAAGTTGTCTTCGCACTGCTTGTCACAAGTTGTCGACAAGTTTGGAACAAGCTGTTAACAATTTGTAACAACCTTGTTGATGTTATCAGGCTTGTTCCAAGGTTGTTCCAACAAGTCCCAATACAGTCATGATATAGCAGTATTGTTACAACCTTGTGTCGTCAACCTTGTAACATTCTTGTTTATCATGACTGTATCATGCAGGCTTGTTAGAACAACCTTGTAACAAGTGTGATAATGACATCACGCTTGTTACAAGTTGTTAACAGCTTCTTCCAAACTTGTTACAACAACTGGGAACAAACAGTGCGAAGATAACTTGCATATTTGTAACAACTTGTTTGCAGACTTGTAACAACTTGTGCGTTTTTATGTGTGTAGGGGCAGCCACAACAGACACGTGACACTGCCCATTTTCACGTGGTTGGAAATGGAGGCGACATATTTTGTGTTTCCAATGCACACTGCATAGAGTGTTAGTTTGAAGGGTTAACCGCTATATATTTCGACATACACTTATTATATGGTATTTCGACGCCCGAGTTGGGCAATTCAACGAGTGCAAACGTTGCAAAAGCATACTTAGATATACAAATAAGATATACAAATAAATAACAGCAAATCATTATACGCTTCATTATGCGAATAACTGATAAGTATAGTAATGCGTGGTTGCAGGGAAATTAACCTGAAGTTCAGGCCCTAATTTGAAATAGGGCCTGACACAAAACCTGTCTAGACCGTGGGACGCCCACATGTTATTTTTAGACACAGCATGCAATATGATTGACAAGTGTTGTAGATTTCGTCACAAAAAAATTATATTCTGATGAACATATCCGCAGAGTGTGCATTTTGCTTTTTAATTAAACTTAAAAATTCAAGGTACTTTTATATAATTAAGAGTCAGTTTCTCTATTTAACCAAACAGCAAACAAAGATTTAATTAGTCAGTTCTGTGCACGGCTTGACTGCCAAGCTTTCTCAAGGTCTCAACTTGCTGGACGCGGATATACTCTATAAACGACTAACGGGCTAACAACAGCAACAATGAAATTCTCAATCGTACCACGAAGAAGGCGATGTAGCTCAGAGAACAACGCCGGTAGGACCTGATATTAAAAATAAGACTTTTGCCGGCGAAGCCAGTTGGCAGAACATCTTGGCTGTCAACAACAAGCTTTCGAATACATGACTAGTTTGGCTGTTCTTTAAGCGTCGTGTGTCCAAAAATTCGTCAACGATTTTGATGAAGCCCTTTCAAAATACTGTTTGTTTGATTTATTTTCTGCCATAAAGCATGAAAGAAAAGAAATTCGAAGAAATCGATAGTGGAATTTGTTACGTGCGTTTGACCTTTATATTAATTATCGCCCTTGAATCACAGAATAAAGATCAGTACCAGAAGGGCCACTCAGCGGTGCAACGTGTCGCCATTTTTCTATGCAAAAGCATGCAGTTGACTGGCCAGAAGGCGGGGCCTTTAGCCAATACAGCGCGTTTATTGGCCAGAAAATGTAATCGACTGGCTAGGAAGATTGGGGCCAGGATGACAGAAACTTCAAAGCTTCCGACGTAAGTGGCCCTTCTGTGTGCCTTATTCTGTGCTTGAGTCCTTGACCGAGCTATTTTTAAAACTGTTGTTTATGTGAACTTGCAACCAATCAAAATCCTTCATGATGCTGATCAACCAATCAGATTTCCCGTCCACCAAATGGACGGGAATCCCACAGTTTAGATAGGTTTTGTGTCAGGCCCTATTCTGTGATTAGGGCCTGAACTTCAGGTTACAGGCAAATTCGCAAATATAATAAACTAAACACTGTTCCAGAACACCGTGTGCACTCCATTTCATATCGTTCTAGAACCGTGTTTCAAATGTTGTAGAACAGTAAACGGAGCAGACTGCAAGTATATGCAAATCTGTTAAGTAAGTTTATTATATCGATTATTTTATACATGTTACTGAAAGTAGTTGAGCGCCCTGTGTCTAACCTCGTCTCGCACCCTAATCTTAACCTTTTATTTTTTAATCTACGTTTCCTCGCGCCGTACATGTTTAAAATTCATTAAAAAACTCATTAATAATTCACGAGGAAAATACAAAACAAATGAATGTTTAATCAATGTTTGTAAGATCGGATAAAGATTTGTCCTGATTTACATAAAGTTCAGCTTTGATTAATAATATGTGACGTTTTGCTGACAGGAAGGTCAAAAATTTATTTATTAATTAAAAGAACATACAAATGACGATGTGTAAAACAAAATTCCAGCGAAATTGCGTCGGCTGTTGGGCGAACAACAAATAACTTATAATGCTATAACCCCTGCCGCTAGAAAGTAAAATCCCCCCCCCCCCAAGTGGCAGCAAGAAAAAATTTGCCTAACGTACGAAAATGTCTAGACCGGCCCCTGTAATTAACTATCGTCTTTCTTCACAACCAGTTAGAAATTTGTTATCAGTCACTTTGAGTTACTCTCTCTTTGTTTCGTGTTTTGATGGAAGAGAGTTTTTGATTTAAATCTCTCGTGTTAGTTGATTTCAAGGAAATATCGGGGGAGTTATGAAATTGGGTGCGGTCGCTGGAAAACGTTGGCATGGCCAGGGCCGCCGAAATCCTTCTCGATATTCTCGCACTAAATGAGACAAGATTAGATAATAATATTACCAATTAGGATATGTTTATTCACAATTATGATTTAATTAGGGCCGATCGCTCTAGAACAGGGGGAGGCGTCTGTTTATATATAAGAAATTCCATTAATTATTTCGAACGAAAAGATCTGACTAGAGATAATCTTGAAGCAGTTTGTATTGAGGTTAACAAACCCTCTTCTGCATCGTTTATTGTTGGTACCATTTATAGACCTCCAGGTGCTTCTGTCGACTCTTTTGCCAATATTGAGCAACTAATTAAACTTATAGATGATGAGAATAAGGAATTTTACATGCTTGGTGATTTAAATGCCAATATGCTTGACGTTTCAAATAATGCTACAAAAAACTTAAATTCAATCATTGAACTATATCAGTTAACACAAACAATAAGCTCACCCACTCGCGTGACAATGACTTCATCTACCCTGTTGGATGTTTGTCTCACCCCAACTCCAGATAAGTTAGTCTTATCTAAAGTGGTGCAGATTGCTATCAGCGATCACTATATGATTTTAGTTGTTCGTAAAATTAATATTCGTCCTAAACAAAACAACCGCCACAAGAAAGTCGAAATTCGAAACTTTAAGTATTTTAATGCTGAAAATTTCCTAATGGATTTGAGTAATCAAGAATGGGAATTGTTGGACAACAACTTATGCGTTGACAGGATGTGGGAAACATGGAAAATTATTTTCTTGTCAGTTCTAGATAAGCATGCACCAATTAGAGAAAAGAGAGTAAAAAATATACCAAATATTCCTTGGCTGACTAATGCAATTAAAAAACAAATACGTGAACGGGATCGTCTCAAATTCCTTGCCGTTAAATACAATTCAGAAAATTACTGGACTGCATATAAAACCTCTAGAAACCATATAACTAGTACACTACGAAAAGCAAAAACAGCATATTATAAAGCACAATTTGAAAGTGTCAAACATGACCCTAAAAAAGCTTGGAAAACCGTTAATAAAATCCTTAACTGGAAACAAGAATGTCGCGAAATAAATTGTATCCATACTCAGAATGGTCAAATTTCTTGTCCAAATGAATTAGCGGAGCGCTTTAATAATTAGCGGAGCGCTTTAATGACATTGGTCCAAAAATTGCCACAACCATTGGCAATACTGATAGAAATTTCACGGATTACATAACAAAAGCAACAAGTAGTTTCAAGTTTCAAACAGTGTCTGAAACCAAAGTATACCAACTTCTCTCCTCTTTAAATCCTTGTAAATCTACTGGAATTGATAAAATTCCCGCTAAAATTATTCGTATTGCTGCGCCAATAATTGCAAATTCACTGACAAGAATTTTTAATACGGCAATCTATAGTGAAACTGTTCCTTCAGAGTGGAAACTAGCGAGAGTTATCCCTTACTCAAAAATGGCCCTCGAAACATATTGAATAACTATCGCCCAATTTCCATTCTGCCTATAGTAAAGTTTTTTAAAAAGTTCTATATAGTCAACTATATGATTATTTTGTTGTTAATAATTTGTTGTCTCAAAATCAATTTGGTTTTAGGCAGTTCCATTCTACAGCTTCTGCCCTTTTGGACAGTACTAACGAATGGTTCATTAATATGGACCGTGGTCAATTCAATATTGCAGTATTTCTTGACTTGCAGAAAGCATTTGATAATATAAATCATAATATATTAAGAGTGAATGTCAGTAAAAATCGAACATATGAGACATTTCGCGGCCACGACTGAAAAATCGATTTTGCTCAAATTTTGCCCAGATATACCTTATTATATCGGAAAATGCACCATATATTTTTTTAGGTCAAATGCTTTTTTAACTTTGAGAAAATGCCGTTTTAACACGACCACCCTAAATCGCCATTTTTTATGGGAAAATATGCGCTGATTTTACAGATAAATTTCACGACGACAACCGTTTCTAATCGATCTAAAACCCTAAAAATCTTGTTTTCGGTTATTCAAAGGACTGTGTACATGACTTACAGGAAATCTGAGTTACTTTTAGGAATAGAAATAATCGTAGTTTTGGAGCACACTATCTTACTTCATTTACGATACCCTCTGAACAAAATCGATTTTCACCATGCGATAAAGCTCCAAATCGATCATGCTTCTACTAGTTGGCTCTTTAATAAGCAAGCTTTCAATTGACGTAATACTTCTTTGGGCAAATGAATACGCGATAAACGACAGCGCGTTGAAATCGTCCGTTTTTGACGTCTTGCAAGTCAAACGCTGTTAATTTACATACCGTCGAAGTAAACAACTTAATCAAGTATTTTAAGTATTTTACCTTTTGAGAAGAAGATATATTCTTGAATGGAGAATTTTTACCTTGCTTAGTTTAAAATTGGTCCAAAAATCCCGAGATATTTGTAAAATATCATCATATACAGGTATTTTGAAATATAATATTGTTGTCAGTTGCATGACAACTTCAGATCATTGTTCAATATTGTCTATTTTTAATAGCGCAAACATACAAATCGATGAGCTGTTTAGTGATTTTATATTTGTTACTAAATTTCCCAAAATTAGAACTTCAATTGACAATTGTTGTTTTGTTCCAGTTTGCATTGATCCATATAATGTACCATTTAGTATTTACATATCGACTATCAAGTATAAATGTTTACGAATACATAAGTTAATTATTAAGCAGCTGTTAATAGCGTGCGTGTGAAATGAACATTTATCCATACAAGGATTTGTTATTTTATTATATATTCTACCACCTCAAACTCAAATTATAGGCATATAGCAAATACTGTAGTTTAGAATAATGTGTGTTACTTTGATGCACAGTTAAAATAATCAGTAAAATTACTTTATTTTGATACACTAATGTCTATTGATCTTATTATATTTCACAAGTACTAGTACCCAAAAATACAGCATTGAGTATTTTGGCCCAGTGCGACATCACAAATTATTATTGTCTCCCCATACGTCGCGTTTAAAGAAAATGAAAGCTTGTTGCTCGTTTAACGCCGGATTAACCACGTGTCAAATACGGCAAATGCCGTGGGCCTCGCGCTTTACTGTGCTACGCCCATTTTTACGAGAACACGGCCATTTTCTATTGGGATACACCCATTTTAGGTGCCTCCCCAATTTAGAGACCTCGCGCATTTAGGGCCCCTAGGTTTGGCAGTTCGCCCTAGCACGGCCCCGGGAAAATATGCAATACTCGTGTTCATATAATCTTTAGTTGCGTTGAGCTGTTATATTATGATCCTGTTTATACCCACCAACTGCGCCAGGCAGGCCATTATCTCGTTTATAATTGATGCAAATAAATTGAAATATTGAAAAAAATTATTTAACACTTTTGTGTGTCTTTAAATTCAATGGTTTTCATAAAAAGAAGAAAGGGGGAGGTTTGGGGGCCTCGCGCTAAAATTTGCCACGGGCCTCGCGCGACGTTAATCCGGCCCTGGTTACTTGTCGGTAGTTCTTGCGGTTTTAATGCCAATTGACAAAGAGCAAAAGAGAGCACTGATGACTCCCCCCGTCGGAGAAATACTGGCGCAGCCCAAACCAGCTCAGTGAAATATGGGGCCCCAGGGCCAATTATACCCTTGGGGCCCCGGTGAACCACAATTACCCCCCTCCGTCGACAAACTTTTTATCGTCTTGCAAATTTGTATTTGCCTGTCTTCCTTGAGCTGGGGTCGCGGAGAAAATTGCTCCCTTTGCCGCCTCCCTGCATGGGCGGCCCTGGCGCCGCCCTTGTCTTATCATAACTATTTACCCTAATTCAAGCTGATTGGCCCGGCTAGATGAATTAATTGCCACTTTCAAACGGAGGTTTATTATTTTAAACCTCTAGAACCAGAGCACCTTTTATCACTCTGAGGCCAGCGAAATAACCTCTTCCGCAACATGCACGTACGCGTCTATACTATCGTCAAGAAACAATCAATACGTATAATCGTTGTGGTCTGTGGGATTTTAATTCAATAGTGTAAACCTTGCAGTATTAGGGAAGCCTCACATATCGATTTTTCCACAAGAAACGTCATATGTTCGTTTTGGGGGGGTGGGAAGGGGTTTACAGCTGTGACGTTTCTCTGTAAATATCATGGAAAAGTTCAATAGTTTTTTCGAATACCTTAACATTTCGGAATCAACTTTGCAGAGTATAAAACATACCTAATTTTAAGAATTTTTTATCACTGCACATTTTTGCGCAAAGTTTAGCCGAGCAGAAGCACGCCCTGAAAATTTCTGAACACACTGAACACACACAATGTGTAACTACTATGCACAAAACAGGCTACAATTGATATTGAAAAATGCCAAAAACCAACATACACTACACAACACAACACAACACAACACAACACAACACAACACAACACGCAGGGTTGCCCAGGGATATTTGGGTACCCAGGGCCAAATTTGACTTGGTGCCCCACATGATTCCATCTTCTAACACTATCACTAGGGGGGCCGGGGCATTCTTCCCAGGAAAATTTTAAAATCTGAGGTCCCAGAAATGGTCAAATCCTGCATTCTGGAAGTCTTTTGACAGTTATATCTATGTATATTTTACATAATTCTTTATTTCGGCCCTCCTTTAACTAAGGCTCCAGGAAAAATTGCCCCCTTTGACAGCACCTATAGTTTCAACTATCTGTGACGGCATAGTTTCATAATCACATACTTGCAAGAAAAAAATATTTTCGTATTGGCAAATTAGAGGCAGCTTAGACAGCTTAGGACAAACCTCTAGAGGAGTTCCAAGGGCATGCACCCACAGAAAATTTTGTAATCTAGGCTCTCTAAAAGGGGATTTTATGCAATGTGCAAAGACATTCTATAGAATTCTGAAGATTACACACTAATTACAAAAAGATAAGTATCATTCACTTTATCATCCAGACTCATAAAGGAACCTTTGGTGCGAGACTTTGTTCATCTGATAAACCTGAAGTATAATATTAGTGCACGTTCGATGATTTGGCAGCTATCATTTCAATTTCATTCAAATTGTTCTCATTCAAAATGTTTTGATTAATACTGTCAAGGAGTGTCAAGACGAATTTTTAGCTCAGTTCTTCTGCTCATTGCCTGGATTTTCGTGTTAATTGTTAACAACTTATCACAGCAAATTTTATCACTGCACATTTTACATTTTATCACTGCACATTTTAGTTTTATCACTGCACAAATTGGTTATCACTGCACACTAAAATTAGGTATGGTATAAAAAAGAAAACAACTTGAAAGAAAACGACTATTCAAATATAAGGGCTGGTAAACTAAAAATAAAAACTCCTTATATGGATAAACATTATAAACGTTCATTTCACATGTACACGCACGCTAACAGCTGCTTAATAAATAACTTACGTATTTGTAAACATCAGTCGATAAATAAAATGGTACATTAATATGGACAAAATGGATCAATACCTCTGAAAACAGCAGTTGTAGTTCCAATTCTTTTGGGGAATTTAGTAGCAAATATAATCCTTAAATAGCTCATCGATTTGTTTATGTTAGCGCTAAAGTCAAACGGCCGGGTCGTAGATCACGTTGAATAATGATCTGAAGTTATCATACAACCGTCAACAATGTCTCAAAATACTGGATGTGTGATGATTTTTTTACAAATATACTGGGGTTTCTGGACCACTTTTAAACTTAGCAAAGCGAAAAGTCCCCATTCAAGAATATGTTTTTTCTCAAAAGGTAAAATACTTAGAATACTTGATTAAATTGTTTACTTCGACGGGGGAATAAATTAACAGCGTTTGACTTGCAAGACGTCAAAAGCGGAAGATTTCAACGCGCTGTCGTTTATCGCGTATTCATTTGCCAAAAGAAGTATTTACGTCAATTGAAAGCTTGTTTATTAAAGAGCCAACTAGTAGAAGCATGATTGATTTGGAGCTTTATCGCATGGTGAAAATCGATTTTGTTAAGAGGGTATCGTAAATGAAGTAAGATAGTGTGCTCCAAAACTACGATTATTTCTATTCCTAAAAGTATCTCAGATTTCCTGTAAGTCATGTACACAGTCCTTTGAATAACCGAAAACAAGATTTTTAGGGTTTTAGATCGATTAGAAACGGTTGTCGTCGTGAAATTTATCTGTAAAATCAGCGCATATTTTCCCAGAAAAAATGGCGATTTAGGGTGGTCGTGTTAAAACGGCATTTTCTCAAAGTTAAAAAAGCATTTGACCTAAAAAAATATATGGTGAATTTTCCGATATAATAAGGTATATCTGGGCAAAATTTGAGCAAAATCGATTTTTCAGTCGTGGCCGCTTTATGTTTGATTTTTGTGGACATCCTCTCTTAAGCACGCTGCCACGAATGACATTTTGCTAAACAGAAATCTCCAGTGTGCGCTGTTATTTAGTATTTGACAAGTTTGCATTTGGGACAGCGAAGAATATTCGTGACATCACGACTTTTAAACAGGTCACGTCCGCTGCGGCCAGCTTGCTTTGCTGTCCATTTTTTAAACTATCCATGCTTTTCATATGCAAAATAATGCTGTTTTTATTAAACTAGCAATTTAAGACTGTGCGCCCTAAGGCTTGCATCATTGTAGTCTCACAATGGCTGTCGTATTAAGCATTTGTGCGTTAATTTTTGTCTCGCAAATAACACAACCAGGCAAATGTTCGACCGCTGAGCAAGCTATCTTTCGCAGAAAGGAGCAAACTTACTTAGCGAATCATATCATAAAAACAAAACAAGCAGAAATCGAATTAGAATGTGGCATGCATTGCGTTGCAGATGGATCATGTGCGTCAGTAAATTATAAAACGTTTGGAATCGGTAAAGGTTTATGTGAGCTCAACAGTAAAACACTACAAGAGGCATCTGATGCTGATGGAAGTAAACATAACCCTGAGTTCATTATTCGATACTGCTGTAGTTATAAGAGGTTGCTTACGTGTTATAACAGTGTTAGCTTTTAGTGATATGTAATGGTTATAGCTAGTGAAGATGTTATTCATTTATTTATAAATCATGCAGATAATGTTGTGATGAAACATATCGGGAAGTGTCGTGCTTCCCGCTTAAATCAAGCTCAAACCGCTGTATATTTTCTGGAAAATCAGGTTCTCCAAACAGGGATATGTTTAGGTCACCATTCACCTCTTGTAATATTTCTACTAACTGGAGCTGATGCTAGGAGGAGAAAGAATCCTTGACAGAATTGAAAGTGGTGTATGGTGGATATTTTGAACGGTTCGAAAAAGTCTTTCGGTCAAGATTGTACGCCATTCATTCAGAACTCGAATTAAATCATTTTTGCATCGTTCATCACTGTATATACGGACATGCTGCAGCTGTTATAATTGCATACTCTCTTTATATATGAAAAGATTGTATTTTTTTAACCCGAGAGTTAACTAGCCCCCTTTAAATAGTGTACAAATATATACTGTTAGTCGTTTTTCTCTTAATTTGGGAATACATGCAAAGTGTACTTTGTGTAAAACAGCATTTGCATGCTGAGGGATAAATCATGCGCTGAAATAAAGCGAGGCAATTAATTTAATTATCTTACCTACATTTTCAAGAATATACGTGCATGTAGAACCTTGAAAATATTCAAGCTCCATACATTTTAATGCTTTCACTATTTTGAAGAACTCGACGATTTTCAACAATTTTCAAGACACCATACATTTTCAAACGACTTGATATTGTACACTGCACTCAACGTTGCTATATATAAACACAGACCTTTGTCTTTATGACATGCAATTAAACATACTGATACGTTTGGGGCTTGCAAGCATAATGTTAACGCAATTTTTTGTGTTCTGGTAAACGTGTTATTTACCATAACTCTTATTTACCTTATTGCAACAGCTGCAAAAATTTACATTTATGAAATTTATAGGCCCAATAGGCAAATACATGCACATGCATGCATGCATTTCCTTATATAAGAATACACTAATCTATAAGAACCTATAAATTTGACAGGCTTGCCCGCCGCGGTGAAATAGAAGTTATTTATGCAATTATATTGAAGATATGTTATAGAGAAGTTTCGAAAACTCCTCGTTATTACTTATTAGAAATAGACTGTTTATTATACGAGTCGTTCGTGACCAATTTAGAAGCGCTGCGACATATTTTGGCTCACATAAATTGATCCATAACATATGATGCAAATTTAAATGAGGATGCACAGAATAGTCAATCAAATTGCATAAAATTTTATAACGACATGCCCAAATGCTTACTATATATAGCTTATTAACTCTGTAGCCATTAATTGTCTAGCAGAGCAAATTATAGCACTGTGCGCTGAATACGGGCTAATTCATCTGTCTTAGAATGAGGGATTTGATTAGGAAAGCCATCTTTCGCAGAAAAGAACAATATTACTTAAGCCCGGCGCACACTAAAGCTTTCTGCTTAGCAATGCAAAATGTCATTCGATCGTGGCAGCGTGTTCAAGCCGAGTACGCTCTATATACTGTAGTGCATGTGCAGTGAACTTCGAGTTTCTTGTTGCTCGTGACTCGAGTGATTAAGTTATTGTAAACTTGCTCATTCAGTTTCAGCGCACACGAACAGGAGTTCGTCAACGCATGGTGCAAAACCTATTCAACATGCCTGAGTTGAATATTTGTGCGACGAGTCACGAGTGACAAACAGCTCGAAAACGTTCACAGCACACTAGAGCTTCCTGCTTAAGCACGCTGCCACGAATGACATTTTGGAAGCTCTAGTGTGCGCTGGGTTTTAGCGAATCATGTCATTGGAACAAATAGGGAAGAAAGCGAGCTAGAATGTTGTATAAATTGCATTGAAGATGGATCATGTGCATCAGTAAATTACAAAGCTTTTAGAATCGGTAAATCGGTTTATATATTTGAGCTAAAGAATATATAAAGACGTTGCTTCAACTGTGCAAAACCATGTATATAGGGAAATTATGCATGAGTGTTCAGTATTTGATCAAACAGATCACGTCCGCTGCCGTCAGGTCGTTTTGCTATCCATTTTTTAAACTATATATCCATGCCTTTCATATGTAAATGTTGTTTTTAATAAACTAGCAATTTAAGACTTTGCGTCAGTGCGTCCAAAGGATCATTAGTCTCACAGGTGGCATGCTTGCGTGTTATAAATATTTTTATTATATAAACATAAGTGTTATATAGAGTTTTTGGCCACTGAGAAAAATCGTATTTAAACACACGTAAAAAATACGATATTCTTGCGTGTGAAAATATCATTTGTTGTAAAACGCATTGCCATGGCCGTTTTATTGTTTTTCACTGAATTTTGTTTATATATAAACAGAAAAATATATTGGTGCATGGAAATACCATATTTATTTCTCGTGTTGAACATGATATCTCACTCTTTCGCTGCGCTCACTCGTGAGATATCATGTTCAACACTCGAAATAAATCTGGTATTTCCGCGCACCCATGTATTATTCTCTATATATAATATACCACTTGTAAATTGTGAACGCTAATTGGCTAAGAGCCATGTTGATATAATTGAATGTCAACACGGTGCTATCACGATTTCTCGTAATTCCAATTTTTACTCGTGTTGATATAACTGTGTATCAACACGGTAAATGTTTTATATTTGGTAAACATGATGGTTATGGTTAACGTATTTTACATCTACTTATAAACCAGATATTGATATCGATCGGCCAGTTTCGTGCTTCCCCTTTCACTCCACCTCAAACCACTGGGTTTTTTTCTGGAAATTGGGTTTATCCATGCAGGGATATGCTTAGGTGATCATGACCACCTCTTTTAATATTTCTACTTTAACTAGAGCTGGAGCTAATAGAAAACAGAATCCTTGAGAGAATTGAGAGCTGTGCATGGCGTCATTTTTAATATATATAATTATATATATATATATATATATATATATATATATATATATATATATATATATATATATATATATATATATATATATATATATATATATATATATATATATATATATATATATATATATATACAGTCTTGTTTTTCGTTATAGATAAAAGAGTGCTCAATACTACAAATATTTAGCGAGCGAATTAATTTGTTATCTTAAAATGTTTCAATTTGTCGCTACTTTAAGTTTCATGCCACTATTTGTGGCAATCTTCAGGCGATTAAATTCAGTTCGTTATAATGGCGTGATCTATAGTTTGCTGACGTGCACCGTCATTATTGACACGCGCGTTCAAAATTTCCCGCCCAAAATTTCTCGCGATGTTGGCATTTTACGAATATCTCGGGTCTTTTGTTCAATGTTACATGTTTGTTTGCATCCATTATGCAGAGTTTTTCTTCTACGCAGAGATTGCAACGCTTTGCACCAGATGAGTATAGCGCCTGCCCGCTTCAGAATTGACAATTTTAAGGTGTCTCTGTTATTACTCTGTAGCCCTTCAGATGCCTTTGACAGCTCTGTGTCGTTTTTATATCTTCGAAGTTTGAAGGATTTCTTATAATTTCCATATCTTTCTTAGAAAGTAGTCGCCGTCATTCCTATATACTCTTTCATGACACCGTTAACGCCTTCAATTAATGCCTATCTTCCATTAACGCCTTCAATTAATGCTAGGCCATCATCGGGGTATAGCCCAATATTTTCTTTACCAAACGTCTCCGCGAGCTTACTCAGAACGAACAAACGAACCAATTCGCAGATCTCCGCTCCATCAAAGCTGCCCATTGTTACATCAAATAATGAATCGCTACTTTGTTTTGTCCAAACTGTATCGCCGTTGAACAAAAGTGATTTTCGCGCATGCTGGATTATGGAAATATCTTCTTCCGGGATTGTTGTTAAAGATCTAGCCCAAACGATGGCGCGGTCAGTTCTAAAATGGTCAATTCTGAAGCGGGCAGGCGCATACTCATCTGGTGCAATTGCAAAGCGTTGCAATCTCTGCGTAGAAGAAAAACTCTGCATATGATGGATACAAACAAACATGTAACATTGAACAAAAGATCCGAGATATTCGCAACAAACTGAATTTAATCGCCTGAAGATTGCCACAAATAGTGGCATGAAACTTAATAAAACTGGCTAGGAAATCACTAGTTTTCAATAATGGAAACCGTGGATCGTTTATTTGCCATGCATGGGCAGCTATACGACGGAGCTGAAGTTTGTGAACTTGTATTGGCCTTTTCATACTAAACCATCTAGGGAAAAATTTGGCAAAGAAAACAACAGTCTGTATATATAGGGACGACGGATTTGGCTATCACAAAATAATATAAACTAGAAAATACATGCATGCAGAAACCCTCGCCTTGCTGACAAAACCATTCCAAAGTTGTTGTCATGGTAACACGATAATTTTTTAAGAATATTCTTACAAATGAAAAATCGCCTAAAAATATCACTTTTAATTACAAAATTATCAATTTCCCAACATATATATGTTAGGTATGTTATTATACGTTATTTAAGCTTCAATTTAAGGTAAAATTCAACCACAAAAGCTTCGCAAAACGTTTTAAAATGTTCTTTATAAAACTATTTAAAATTGCCTTTAATTATTAAAATGGCTTTATCGATAAACTTTGAGTTTGCAATAAAATGATTTCAAATTCTCGCATGCAAATAATTTTGCTTTCTTTTTTATTTAAAAAATTCAATATAGGCCTAATAAAAAAGGGAATCAATATTATTAATACACTGAAATTATATGCTGTCTTGTTTAGTTGTTTCATATACGCAAAGCCAAAGGGCCAAAGCGGCCGTCGGGTTTTAAAGTAATTATAAAATCAATATTTAAAACAAACTTACCTTCGTTGACGTCGGCTCCCTTCTTTTAGCCGATTCTTTCGCCCTTTCTTTCTTGAAATTTACAAAATCTTGCAAAAATGCGAGCAAAAATTAAATATATTTGCAAGAAATTTATCAATCATCAAATCAAGAAATGTTTGCTATTTCGCTGTCGTCATACAGTCGACAGTCGTTATAATGCAAACTTTAAATTGGACCAATCAGTGTCCGCTATTCATGACAGTCTGCCATATTTTTGAGATCAGTGAGGATGACCACCCACCACCCACAGAACTGCTCACGGTATCCCACGTCCGCGCACATTGATGAACTTTAGACTTGGCTAATGCTTTCGTTTCCCCGGGTGTAAATAGCTGGGGGGAATTAGTACCCTCGCACGGCGCTTCGCGCCGTCGGCTCGGAGATGACCACGTTTGGCAGATAAAACGAGAAAAGAACGATCCACAAAACGTTCGAGCAATTTAACTTATAAAAATCACACCAGAAGCAAATATACGTGTAGTAAATTTCTTATATATGTTACTTTCGATCACAGCAATGGGAAATACCAACCTTATAACAGGGTGGACTTTCGTCTACGCATGCGCGAGAAACGTAAGCATGGAGTGCACGTGAGCGCGGGTTAATCGCGTGACTGAATTATAAAAACAAAAATCAAATTTGCCAAAACTACTCGTGTTATGAAGTCGTTTTCTTGTTTCTTTAGTGTTTTTACGCTCACAATTTTAGGCATTTCCAACTTAGAAGTGTTTGCTTTGGAATAAGAACGTGAAAGTAGAAATAAAAACTTTGTTGCAGCAGTTTAATTTCGCCGTACAAATATACCTGTTTTATATGTATATCGTTTTCGAAATGAGATATACAAGTGCAACTTGACCTCGACGAAATATTCACGATATTTCATAGCCAGTTCAAACGCCACTGTGTACTATTCCTGTGAATTATGATGCCCAACACACCGGGTAACACAATTTACCACTTTGTTTGGCTGTTCCAAGCACACTTTTAAGATACAAGGTCCGATCATATCATGTTTTATCGAAGCATCTGCTCAAAACAGTACAACATAAATATCGCCACTCATCTTCTTCGTATGAAAATATAAGTTTTCCTTTCAATTGCTTTGCTTTAAAAACAGTCATTAGGTTGTTGAAGAGTTAGTATATAACTTCCAACAAAGATTACCCCAAGGTGCACGCGTAGGCCAACATGAGATCTTCAAAACTTGGATTGTCTCTCATTTTGTTAGTTCAAACGCGTTTTCCTCGCATGATATCAAATTAATTTTATGCATGCTCGCATTGCATAAATTACAGTACGAAATTAGTAAGCCATGCATTTCCAAAGGTCCTTTCACAAAATTATTTACATGCAGTGTTTATTTACAAACAAAATCAATCTTCAACATAGGAGGGCACGTAGAACGTAGAACGAAATGGAGGGCATTTTTAGTAACATCTTTCCTACTCTAAAAACGCTAGCATTTTAAATAATTTTAGTGCTAGATGTACCAGAGAACGTTAAGGTACATACTAGGCTTACTGAAAGTTTTCGCAAATTTCGCGCGCATCTGACCTTAGTGAACTTTTCCAACTGTGAACTTTTTTCTGATACACCCTGCATATTGAGGAAGCTAAATAGTCCGCATGGTCCAATTGTGAGGGGAGGAGCGCATCGTCTTGCACCTCCACTGAAAAGTCGTGCACCTTCCCTTGGGAAAGGTTAATTAAAATGATAGAACAAAGCAAAAATTTGTCATTTTTTATACGCTGCTTAGTGTCTGCACTTTGTGAAAAAATTTTAATTTTCTGTAAAATTAAATTAAACAGCAATAACCATTCATCTATGCTTCAGTATACCCTTTGGATGCAGCATTTCGAAATAAACTTTGAAGTAATATGAAATAATGAAGACCAAAATTGGATGAGTTGTACTGTCATATTTCAGAAATACATTGATGCATATGTACAGTACATGCGATATGCAGCATACTTCACGCACAGGTGAGGAGGGGGGAACGTTATACGCCCTAATATTCCATAGAAGCCTTGAACTAAACGGTTGTACCTCCTCTAAAGCTTTTCCACATCCTGCACCATTTCCATCATAATCATCGCCGGAAAAGATAGAGTGCATAAAGGAGAGCTTACTTGAGTGGGGGAAGTTTATAGGATTTACAGTAAATATTTTTAAAGTTCGAAAAATTTTTCTTTTTAGAAACCCTCACTACCAGGCTCCTTACCACCAATCTCCTGCAAAGATATTCTCACAAAATCAGCAAGGGCTACAAGTGGACTTTATGATATATCTGTTGACAACAAAATGGTGACAGTGTTCTGTGACATGGTTCTTCATGGTGGAGGCTTCACCTTTATCCCCAAGTCGGCTGTCAAGGAAGGAACCCTACCCAACCTTGTATCGCAACTTTTCACAAACCACTCCGAAGTTCTTCTGTACATTCAAAAGAAAGATGGAAGGCAGACCTACACCCACATCGAACAACTTAAAGAGAAATCGCAAACTCCTTTAGTAGTCTTGCAGAATACCAACTCAGGTTAGTTTGTGTAAATAGGATTATGAAAGCTAAATTACTAATGATGTTAGTTGGTGCTTACGACCAATTTGGAAATGAAAATGTGTTGTTATATAAGGGTGTGCAAAAAGGGTAGTGGTTCGTGATGGTCGTTATAGTGGCAGTATACGTTTGGAAGTGTCCACTTAAAAATAGTAACAAACACTTAATTAATTGGCCAAAGCAAATTATATGTTTCCCAGTAGTTTACAATGTGTCCATTTTTATGGTATAAGGATATAGTGATGTTGATTTTGATGGTAGTGGCATTGCAAGTTTGTAAGATCGGTGTTGTTAATTAAAGTAATAACAAACAATTTACTTGGGTAACACAAATTACTGGTCTCCCAGCAGTTATATGCACTGTTCCCGTTTTTGTGGTATATAAGGATTGTGGCGGGGATAGTTGAAAATTACCAGTAATTATAATGGTGAAAATTGATGAGAATTATTGCGACTTTGCAGTGATTCTAAATGAGATATTTGAAAGAAAATCTAAAAACTAGATTGCGTTTATTATGATAATTATCAAAGTAAATATTAGTTTAAAGATAAAGAGCAGAACCCAGCAAATAACTGTAAAGCCAAACATAATAAAAGTAAAAAGTTTTTTTTAGCACGTTTCGTTGTTTACAATACATCATCTTCAGAGCAATCTAAATTAATTTACAGGGTATTGTATATATATATTTACAAAATAATAGTTTTATATTACAAAAACGGTTACATAGTTTAAAAGAACAAATGAACTGAAAGAAAAGAAAACAACTTATCAGCAACTAGTTAATAAGTAAAGATTAATGTTAATTAAGTGCATGGTTAGTATAGTTAAGGTTAATATTACATAACTAAAATAACTCAAGAGGGGGTAGATCTAATGTTAGCATTAAGGACAGGGTTAAGTTAAGAAATTAATAGGCTGACAAGGCGTTCTTAGGCGTTTCTTTAAAGCCTATATTAATTTCTGAACTTAACCCAGTGTCCTTAATGCTAAAATTTGATCTAACCCTCTTGAGTTATTTTAGTTATGTAATATAATATTAACCTTAACTATACTAACCATGCACTTAACATTAATCTTTACTTATTAACTAGTTACTGATAAGTTGTTTTCCTTTCTTTCTATTCATTTGTTCTTTTAAACTATGTAACCGTTTTTGTAATATTAAACCATTATTTTGTAAATATATATACCATACCCTGTAAATTCATTTAGATTGCTCTGAAGATGCTGTGTTGTAAACAACGAAACGTTAGCTAATAAATTATTTACTTTTATTATGTTTGGCTTTAAAGTTATTTGCTGGGCTCTGCTCTTTTTCTTTAAACTAAGATTTCTGCATGGTGTATCAATTGCATCAATAATAATAATATATATTATTAATAATAATAATAAAAATAATAGATAATCATTTTATTAGTTTTTAGTTTGAAACTAGATAATCAGTTTTTTAGTTTTGCGTGATAATCAGTTTCCTAACCAGTGTTTTTATTGTCCACTACCATGTTAATGGTGGTTGTCGTTGTAATGAACACGGGCGAATATTGTTCTCGACAAATCAAAGCATTTGTTTACCTTTTGGGGTAGTAATGGTGGTTGTCGTTGCAATGGCAATATAAGTGGTAACTTGGGACGATAGCAACTTCTGATAGTGGAAACGCGAATTTTGGATTATGAATCATTGTATATATTGGTAGAATTCCAATTCTCGTAAGCTTCTACACAAAACGTTCGGCTTAGTAAATCTTATTTTCTTTATTAGGCTCTGGTAGAACCTACAGCATTCCTGCAAATTCGTTCATGTTAGACTATTTTTATCTGAGCACATCAATTTACACTAGCGGATTCCTGTCCAACAATATGGAAGTGAAATATTATTATCGTCACTCTTTCCCCATCACCGCTTACTTTGCATTCTTTCCCAACAATCGTGAAGAGAAGACGAGTACGATTTACACCCATACCCAGGTGTACGAAACAGGATGGGTTGCGGTCGATTGGAGGAACACTGGAATGGTTTCAACAGAAAGAATACCTAGCAATTTCTTTTACTTAACTGAAGTGCATTACACATCAGGTTGTTATACATCCAGTGATCGTTGGATTGAAGCAAATGGAACAGCAATTGGATTACGATAAAAAGATCGCCCTTTTCAAGCTGTATTTATTAGTATTTGTATGTACGAACTTCGTTGCTTCCTCATTCCTAATTACTAGCTATAGAAGAAAGCAACTTGTGGTCAAACAGGGAAAGTCCCAGTTGAATGAGACTACTAGTATGCTATGATTATAATTAAGTTACAACAATTATTATTACAGTATAAAAAAGCTCTGAAAATAATAGATTACATCAGTTACATCACATTAGGCCTAACTATTTATGCGGAAGTTCGCAAAAAAAAATATTCCCAAAATTTTTTATAATGTTTTGTATAGTAAAACAGTTTTAAGTCTACCGACAGTTCTGAGATTATTATCTAATGAGTTCCACATTGTAAGTTTTTGAAATATTCTGTTCTACATTTAAAGGCCATAAAATTGTCTGTATCGTGGCACCTAATGTTGTAGCGGGAAGCAGGTCTAGTGTGTATATAATCTGTTTATCTAATGTCCAATAAACCTGTTCGGCCTTTAGAAACGAGTATCAAGTCTTTCATCTTTCGTTTATAAACGAGTATCAAGTTTTGTTTTTTTTTTGGGTTTTTTTTTCGGGGGGGGGGGTTCTGTGTTGGTGTTGTGTATTCAGGTGAATATGATGTTTGTGATGTTACTCTGAGTGTATATCCACACCGGGCGAGCTTGAAAAATATGCCTGGCCACGATGGGAATCGAACTTACGACCTTTGGAATACTTGCTCAGTTTTCAGAGCATTGGGCTAGTATTCCAAAGGTCGTATATAGGTTCGTTTCCCACCGTGGCCGGGCATATTTTTCATGCTTGCCCGGTGTGGATATACACTCAGAGTAACATCAAGATTATCAAGTTTTTCATCTCTGCCTTTAAAAACGAATATCAAGTGTATCATCTTTCATTTATAGTAGCAAAGCCAGCCAGACAGCTTGGTCATGCGTGCTATACAAATTTTAAATCATTATCTTATTCAATTTTAATTCTTTGGAAATTGATTGTTTTCACGGTGTATGAATACCGAATATGAATAGCACGACCAAATTGTAAGGCTGGCTTCGCCACTGCAATTTTATATTTGATACATGCATTTTTTCACAATTGTCAGAATAGTTGAGTATACAAAGATAAATCACTTGATAAAATAAAATTTGGCTATCAATCATCGATGTCGTTTGTGAGTTAAATTCACTGAATTATAATATTACTGGAGGAGGTGCTCCTATCTTTCCTACAGTCATTCAAGTGAAGCCAAAATATTACGCCATTGCCATGACTACTGGTTCTTATTTCTCATGGTTATTACCACTGACCAACCGCGACCCTACGCTTTTAACAATATCCACGGTGGGATTCGAACCTACGACCTTTGCAATACTAGCCCAATGCTCTGCCAACTGAGCTACGCGGTCAGATAAGATAATAATTTATATTATAGTAACAGTTTATATTAATAAGATCATAATAGTTTATATTATTTAACCCATTGAGTGAAGGTAGGCACTTTAATAGGGACAATGCCACTCAAAAGGTTAGCCCATTGAGCTGGCATGCTCTCCCGTTGACAAGTAAAATTGTCTGGTTTTAGACAGAGTAAAATAAGAAAACGAGACATGGGGTGCAATGCAATGGGTAACTAGACACATCATCCATTAAGGGGTAGCACACTCCCCTCAATGAATAAAATAGACTGGCATTAGACAGAGTAAAATCATAAAGTAGGGTGCATGCAACCTCGCAAGCCAGGGTAATTTCAGCCCGCACGTTGCATGCCGTGCATGAGGACACAATGCTATGCATACCTTTCATTTATTATATATGATGGGATATAAAGTGATGCGCATGATAAACGATTCAACTATTTTGTGTATACATCGCTATCCCTCTGTATAACCCACACTGGAAGAAAGCCTGGTTCCTAAGCTTTTTGTTGATATCAAACATGGACGACAATTCATGAAACATCGTTCTTCTTGCAATGTTTTACGGCCTATGGTCAGGATATTTATGTGTAAAATATCAACATTTTGTACCGTAAATTGGAACAACTTAAAAAATTCGTATCACTATGAAATTATGCAGACAAGCAGGGGACAACATATATTTTACGACGCGAAGTCTGCAAATTTCGTGAAGGGTTCGAGGGATACATGCGGCCTAAGCAAAATGTAAGTTTTCAACGAATTTCTCAAGTTTTACTATACTTTATTATACGCCGATTTACTATGAAGTGAACTTGAATAATGGAACTGTTTATAGGTAAGATTTCGATGCGAAACGTTTCTGTTTTACGGTCCAGATATAGTTTATATTATTGCGAAGTCTGCAAATGACATAGCTATTATCAAACAAGTTGAAATTAAAAAAAACCGCGCCACTCCTAATGATTTATATATAACAAATCCGCCATTTTGTTTGTCAAAGTTCGCACATGCTCAGAATCCATGTCCGCAATTTCTGGCCATGTTTAATATGTGGATTTTGCTAAACTTCGTGTCAAATGGCGCCTCAAAGCTCCGAAAAGAAATTTTCAAATTTGCCTCGAATTTGCATATTAGTATATGCAGCTATGCATGATTGGTATTGCTTACGAAAGTCTTGTTATGATTGGCTACTGTTAGAAACATTTGTTAGTCTGAATTCCCTTGTGGGATTAAAATATATGGTCGCAAGGAATGTTTGATTAGCTAAAGTCAAGGTATAAATTAATAAATTCAATAAAAGTATAATTACTAAATTAGTTTACGTGGTACAATTTGAGCTCTATTTTATATATCCTGTAACACATGCAAGGCATGAGAAAGTCCCGCCAGCATGGCAGCATTCTGCCAGGAAATTTTTTTAATCTCACAGGAAATTTTTAAGGATAAGCAAGATATCAAGACTGAAGCTTGAGAATTTTCAAAAATCAGCATTAAAGTAACAAACATCTGCACAATTAGAGCCTAAATATAACAATCATAACATAAAAATTTGTATCATGTGGTATTGCTATATACGACTGTCTGTTATCATGATTCATGATTATGACAGATGTGGAAAACAAGGGCGTACTACTATTATTGAATAGTGCTTCAATACTGATATAAATTCAGATTTACAATCTGAAAAAAAAATTCAAATATCGTTTCATAGAATTCCTTAATGTTCCTAATTCTACACTCTAAAAACATCCTGGTTAAATTTAACCAATATGGGGTTAAATTTTAACCAGGAACGTATTCCATATGGGACCGACGCAGTCCTGGTTATATTAACCAGGAAATCCTGGTTCCATTGATTAACCAGTTATTCCTGGTTAATTTAACCAGGAATTTCTAAAAACATCCTGGTTAAATTTAACCAATATGGGGTTAAATTTTAACCAGGAAAGTATTCCATATGGGACCGACGCAGTCCTGGTTATGTTAACAAGGAAATCCTGGTTCCATTGATTAACCAGTTATTCCTGGTTAATTTAACCAGGAATTACTGCTAAAATTTTGACTTGTATCCCAGTTAAATTTAACTTGTTAACGGATCAAATTTATAATCTGATGTTCCTTGCTTCTTTGACATGTTTTTCAACACAAAATTCGTACTGAACAGGGTTTAT
>CACRXK020005154.1:0-29049 GCA_902702795.2 Paramuricea clavata
AAATATGCCAACTGTGTGGATTTTACAGGATGTAATAACATTATCCCCATATTCCATACAAGAAAGCACAAAAAGTCAACCACCAACGAAAATATCGTGGAAGCCTCTGCCTCCAACAATGACTCAAGTGACATATTTTCTATGTGTGAACATTTAAACGAAGAAGGGCATAGTGAATTTACCTCGAATGTTCTGTTTTACATCGCAGGGTACATTGTTTCCAAACTTATGAAAACCCTAGTTTGTCCAGCATGCAAAAAGAGCCTTCTTCCTCTGCCAAAACAATTGCCTGCAAACGGACATGACTATACTTCAACCATATATCATGAAGCAGGAAAGGCATTGTCATTTACCACATTTGTCAATAGGGGTGGTTTGCAGATCCCATCAACATCTGTGTTCCGAACGGTCGAATACTGCGAGCACGTTTTCAAAGCTACTGTTACGGGTAAAAACGGCAAACAAATAAGCAACGAGGGAAACCTAAAGAAAACAATGATCGTGAACGTCTTCCAACATTTCACATTGGACTCAACATCTGAGCTGTTCACAGACCATGAAGATGATGACAACGAAATTCTAGTTGACGACCACAGAACAAATTTAATGAAACGTGTCGCGGACAAATATTTTACGTTGCGGCTGTTCAGCTTTGGAAAGAAATACGTCAAAGAGATCGTAAATGAAGGGAAACAAAGTGATCGACACTTGTTTAATAAAATTACTTTGTTTAATAATTATTAGGTTTGTAATACTAAGTTAAAATAAAGAATTTACTCACTTGTTTTGATAAAATCTTCAAAGGGTCTGACGCTCGTACAAATAATTTGGCGGATTTGCACATCGCCAAGTTGTTTCGTTTATAGCGTTTGTTTCCTAGCCGATTGGCAACTCCATTCGGCTAAATTTTACTTGGTTGAGTTAAAATTAATTCCATTATAGTCCAAACAAAAAAAACTAAAATTTAAAACCATAAAATATACAACAAATTTCTTGCAAATTCGCTCTGCTCGCACATTAGGGCCATTTATACGGAACAAAATAAGACGCGACTTACATAAGACGCGACTTAAATAAGTGGAGTTATCGCATAAATGGTTCTCTACGGCTTTGGTCTTATTTATTTGCTATAGCTATAATGTTGTTTTGGTTGTTTTTGTTTTAATATGCAAGGCATTAAATTTTACGTTGTTTCAAGTTTCTGGCATGTGTAAGGCCTACTCTGGGACCTTAACTCGCCTTAACTCGCCCTAACTCGCCTTATCTCGCTCTATCTCGCAATAGAAATTGATCGAATTTTGCTTAACTCGCCCAATCTCGCCTTATCTCGCAATGAGAAGTTGACAGAATTTTGCTTAACTCGCCTAAACTCGCCCTATTTTGCAATAAAAACCGGCACAGTTTCACGTCAGTAAAACACAAATACTGTCAATCAAAATTCTTTAGACTCACAATACTCACTTATATATTCTATGAATTTGGCATTGCAACTGACATCAACATACAAGTATGTAAGCCTGATTATCTGAAATGTTATCATATTTTTAATTTACTACATTCTCTGTAATGCCATCAAAGCTGTATTGATCAAATAATTCCACCAACTACTCCACTTTAATACAGTAAGCAGGTCTTAGCAGGCATCCTGTATACAGTATAATACCCAGTATTTAATAAATCACAGTGAAAATAATTGAACATAATAACAGAACCCAAACTGCGAAGTCCGGTTGAAAATTAATATTCCCATATATACTAATATACAGATCACTTATCTATTCTATTTCAACAATACAATGATATCAAAACATCAAAAGTATACTTGCTTAGCTTTTATGCAGCTATCAGCCTATCACATGACTATCAAATTTTACTAAAATACTGTTATACTTATAGTATAAAAGGTCTCTGTGATATCAACAGCTCAAACTGCAAAGTTATTCGTTGAACTGTTTTTATATACAACCGGCAACAGAGCTACTGAACCAACGATACGCGTAGAATTTTAGGAGAAATATTTTAATACACAATCACATTCACAAAATTCGTGAAAATATAGATTTACAGTAAAAGCAAAGTTAAAGGTGAATATTGTAGTAAACATACCGTGCTTGCCTGTCTGTGACCAACATTAAATTTAGTAGAAACAATCTGTAGTGACAAGGCTTTTTGAATCTCATTTTAAATTAATATCATAATACATCAATAACATGATATTAAAAAACTTTAAAATGTCGATGCATATCCCGCCATATTGCGTTTGCGGAATCGATTGATTCTGACTTATAGACTGCGTAGACCCCCCTCCCCCGACCACAGAGGAATTACCGCGATGATAGGAAGGAAGATTCCGTTTACCAGGGGGGCGGGATGCTGTCTGGGTACAGATATTGAAAATATTGCTCCCTTCAGCGGAAAAATTACAATCTGCTTGCAATACTTTGTGTTAGTGTTAATGACAGGCAGTGAATTCTGAATATAAAAGCTTGATAGGAAATAGGAATATATATTATTAAACAATAATACAGTTTTATACAGAGGAATCATTGTCATTTACGTTTCCAAAGCAAGTAAGTTGGGCATTAATTTTAGTATTATGACTGTTGGTTATCATTTAATATATCATTGTGGTTCGAAATTTCGTTAATTAAAATAGTTATTAAAGTGCTAAATTTAATAGTAAATAATCTATAATTTCCCAGCAAGCTTTTTAGTTTCTCTTTGTTTCATATTAATGTTTATATTAAATTAAATTAAAAATTGAATACAAGGACTGCTGCTTGCAAACAAATTCGAACCTAATTGATAATGTCATGATTCATGAAAACAGCTAAAAATTACAAAGTATGTGGTGAAGCTAGTCATAGCAAATTAGCAACTGATACTGTGAAGATTTAGGAAACAATGCAGTTCTATACACACTATGCATAATGCCTCAAATGATACAATTTGGCATCTGGCTACCAGCCTTGTTTTGATGCAACTTGTTTCCGGGTCCTGAGTTATTGTGCATATCATGTATGTATTGTAGAATATAGAATAAAACACTTTTCTAGGCCTGCTACTTCAAGTACTGCATACTTGCTTTGCATAATGCACAAACAAAGCAAAATACATAGTGTGTATACAATATCCAGATTTTTCCTTAACTCGCCTTATCTCGCCTTAACTCGCAAGGGTCAGTAGCCAGATTTTTCCTTAACTCGCCCTATCTCGCCTTAACTCGCATAGGCTCGCCTTATCTCGCGGCGAGTTAAGGTCCCAGAGCAGGCCTTGTGTAGTTAGATTTTTTGTCCAAAATTTCTTATTTAAGACGCGACTTAAATAAGAACAGCTAAAAGACCTGTTCTTATGTAAGACGCGTCTTATCCAAGACGCGTCTTACATAAGAATTTTGTACCTTTTATACGACAAACTCGCGTCTTACCTAAGTCGCGTCTTATGTAAGTCGCGTCTTATTTTGTTCCGTATAAATGGCCCTAATGTTGTTCTTCTGAATACAAACAGCACGCTTCACCCCCCACCGCGATCTCGCGAGGGAATCGCGAATGAAGCCAAAATTTGCGGGACTTTACCTCCAGACACGCGTTTGAGCGATGCAATTTAATTCGAAGCATCGAGGAATAATAAACAAAATGGCGGGCGATTGTTGGAATTTCGTCAAAGGAGTGCAAATAAACATGAATTTTACAAAAAATACTGCGGGTCTACGGAGCGGGAACTGTTCGGATTCAGAATCAGCATGTTTAAAAGTGGTAAGTTATGTAAAAGTATTTGAGTTACGAGGCACGGTAAATGAAAATCGTTTTATAGGCACTTTTTTATGCCTCGACAAACGGCCTATAAATAAGATATGAACAGATGTATATCTTATTTTTGTCACGCTAATATGTTTTTACTGTGTATTATCTAAAATTGCAACAACGGTCATTGTTTTTAATACATTTATTGCGATATTATCGAATAATTTCCTAAACAATAATCATGATGTGATTTGTTTCATATCGCCCAACCCTACTGGAGTTTCGAAACATTGCGTCGTAAACTGTAACCTTTTTAAGTTACGTCCATTAAATTTACAAGTCAGATCTGTTTGCTCTGAACATGTGCCTTATCGATGTTTTTCTTTGTATCAGTTTTTCAGGTCCTTTTTCCCCGTGTCATTTATGCTCATAAAGTAAGCCAACATGTCTATGCAGCCGTATTCTGATGAAGAGCTGAATTACTTCAAGTTTGCGTCGATTGTCCTAAAGGAATTCCCAGATGCTTTGCGTAGCATCTTTGTAGACATGTGGGACACCAGAGTTGCACCAAGTTCCACAGTTTGGGATGACTCGCCTCTTTTACGCAATATACTCCACAACAATGAGGCTCCAAACACAAAGATCCCCACGAACAACTCATTTAAAGAGTGGGACTGCACTGCACTATTTCAAGCCACTCTGTATGCAAGAACATTTGCGCTACCAGACAGCACAGGGAAGAAAAAGACGCTTGGAGAAATATATTTAAAACGACGAAAGCCAGTCCCTGCTCCATTCCACTCTGCCGTGAGGAGCTCCAGCGGAGATGCAAATGAGACGATTGCACTTGCCGTTGATCAGCTTCGTCTTTTACGAAACACTCTTTGTCATACATCCAGCCCTCAAATAAATAAAGTCACGTTCGATAACTATGTCAGGCACGCCAAAGACGCGTTCACTGCTTTGAATTTTAGCCCGATATCTCTGGAGAGGATTGGCAACTTGAAAGAATCGGATTTTCCTACAAAGGAAGTAGAAAAACTTAATAAAGAAATCAAGCGTCAGAGAAATGACTCCTATCTGTTTCTTGAAAGTGAGGTTAAACATGAAATGAGTGAGATGAAATACGAAATGAGTGAAGTGAAACAAAAATTGAACAGCATTGAAGGAGTATTAACACAGACAAAAGATGCTACAGGTATATGTTGTTTATGTAATATTATACCTTAATTGTACATTATAGATTTCCCAATTGGAAAGCTAGATTTATACCATATGCAGTGCCTTTTTTAACTATATATCTTGGGGGGCAATTGCCCCCCCCCCGGGAAAGAATTTCCCCCCCCCCAGTAAAGCCATTTCTGCCCCCGAAGTGCGAGGCAGAATTGCTCATGATTGCTGTCAAAATTGCAGTTGATTTACTTGATGAGATTATGCCCTTCCATAGCCTCCTCCACAGCCATCTTGTATGTAATTCATATTGCTCTTCACCGAGTATTTCATAATAGCGATAGATTTCATGCAAACAATCCGATAAAAGCTGGTTCCAAGAAGAATAGATTTAGTTTAGTTTTTTAACAGTTAAATACATGTATGCATCATCATAGCATGAATATTTCTTCTCATATTTATTCTGTGTGAAAAAGCAAGCAACGCAATTTGTAGAATGCGGAAATGGTGTCTCATAGAACCTAAAATTATTTAAATGCAACATGTCTGATCAAAATCACATTGGGATCCCCCCCCCCAGAGAGGAAATAAGGTGACACTGACGTACCCCTCCTCCTATTTTTCAAGGTGACTTTTCCAATTTATTTAATTCCGAGTAGAAATGTCTGGAAAAATTCATGTCTTCGATGTACTTTATAATCTTCGGAACTCTTCGGAATTTCACTCCCAAAATGCTTGAAATCGCAATTCAGGCACCCTAGATTTCAAAATTTTCCCTGGGGTGCATGCCCCCGGACCCTCCTAGACGGTCTCATGCCTTTGGCGTGAGGTTCGCCCCCCCCCCAAAAAAAATAAATTAAGGTCTGGCTACGCCACTGGTTATAGCTGTACGATTATAGCTACAAAGAGTTGAAGTTATTGTTTATATAGGTAAGGTTAATAAATTAATTAAAGTTTTACAAAATCTCTCTTCAGACTGGCGCGTTCGCCAAACCTCGACGGCTCATATTTTTCGTTCTGCCTTTTTCTCCTGTTCCCCCAGTGAAAATTCCTTAAAAAAGGCACTGCTCTGTCGGGTTCTTTTGCCGAATTCCCCGAGAGGGCATAATATGTTGTCGGTGTCTCGTCATTGCATGATGATTGTTCAAATCGCTTGTAGCTGCAGGCAGAGCATCATCAAATAGGTCTTTTCCATGAACACAAAGATTATAGTTACTCTGCTGGGCAAACCACCCAAGGGGGGCAAGCGACAGCCAAGAACAGTGGACAAAGGAAACTTTCGGTTGAGTGGTAAGCATGCATCCACTGCCAAAAAGCAAGAGAACAAAATCAAGATGCTGAATATCGGTCGGTTCCTGACAATACCAGAGGAGGTTGGACAGCAGGCCGCAAAGCATCATGGGTATTGAGCATAGATATAGGAGATATAGATCGCCGACTCAGCTCGCGAGGCGTGACATTTCGAACAATCCAAGATGGCGGAACAAGCGGGAAAAAAAAAACGCGGGAAATTTTTTTCCATATAAACACATTAGTTTTCGAGCGTTCAGACTGCGAAGTTCTCGGCTGTTTTGAAGTGTTTTAAAGCGTTCTGATTTTAGTTTTTTTTGGCTAAAATATTGAGCAACACCCACCTGGCTTTGTTTTTATTATCCAAAACTACAATGCCACAGTCTTGAGCGCGAATGAGCGGCGTAGAACTGTACGAATAAGACTCTGGAGAGTGACATCGAACAGTGGAATTGCTATTTCATTCCACAGGTAGAATATGCATTTCATAAATGTTTTAATGCCACTTTTTTCCGACTTTAGTGGGAAAATATAGTTTATCATAAATGGGAAAATATAGTTTATCTTTGTATTATCAATTCTTTTGTTAAAAACTTGAGATTTTTGTCCTTAATATATGTATTCTTTTCCATTCGATTGTTTTCAAAAAGTTCCAGCTCGCCATTTTCTACAGTGCTCAGTAGCTCACTGTTCACACTTGAAACATTAATAGCATCTTTTTATTTGCAAAAAAAGACTTGAACGTAAATTTCAATGCCCACTATGATTTGCATCATTAAATTATAAATAAACATTTAATATGGCAAGAATAAAATTGCTCTCAGCCTCTCATGAAGTATTCCAGCTAAATTACCTGCTATAAATATTTTGAAGAACTATCCATATAAACTTCAGCAGATGCATCATTGCATCAAAACAATGTAAAACAACAAATCCCAAACATTTTCCAATCAAAATATCAACAGAAATTCACAGGCAACAACTATACCAACAACTATACTGTATATACAGACAGGTGTACTGAAAATATAGGTCTAACTATATTAAATTAAAGAAAAGAGCTTCAGGCCATGCACAACCTCTTGAGATAAAGCAGTTTAAATATGATATGAAGGTTCATGAATGTTTATGAAATGAAGGTTTATCCATTCAACTTCATTCATGTGATTTGTGCAATCCAATAAAATATATACCCTTATGTTTTCATTAACCCATTAAGCTGCAGAGCTTCCCCATTGACAAGTAAAATCGTCAGGCGTTAGACAAGTACTAGTAAAAAAATAAGTAGGGCGCACTGGGGCACTTTGCGGCTCAATGAGTTAATTTAAGGCTTACAAGAGAAACCTGCAAAATATCTACTTGTTGACAAACTTTGGGGAACAATCCAGCGACTCCAACAGCATTACATGCATCTGCATACAATGCATTGCTACCAAAATAGACACAAATGGACAGTGAACAGAATATTTATTTCACAATTTTTGAACCATACAAAATATGAAATAAGCAACTTCAGCTACAAAATTCAAATATATTTTAAAATGCATCCTTATATGAAAATATGCCAACCTAGGTTACATGACAGATAATTTCACATGCAAATCATAACTGCAAACATTTGTCAATTTAACCCTTTTGGCATAATAGTGCATAATCCAAGGGGGCATATGCATACACAATTTAAGACCTACTGTAACCAGGAACGGTTGCGAACACTAGGTCCTCTTCCAGGAATCGAACCTGTGGCCCTGCAATTCCAGTGTAGCACTCTAACCAACTAATGCACCTTTCAATGTTAAGCTTGGGGGGGGGGGCAAGGGGTAGAGATTTGAACAATTTTGCTTGCCCAACGGGGAGGATTTTGATGTCGCAAGATCACCCTGTAGTGTGGACAGGGCCACCGAGAGAATACATGGGGCCTAGGACAAATCTTCCCTGGGGGCCCCATGACATTTTTAAGCTAGACCCAACTAGACCTTAGCTAGACTGCATCTGGAGGTACTGTAGGGGGCCCTCAATTTCCAAAATGCTCTGACCAATTTAAAGAAACTACTCAATTTTAGGCTCTTCCTCTCAAGTTGGGCCCTATTATGGTGGGGGCCTGGGGCAATTTGCCCCCCCCCCCTCCCCCTGGGCCCCTCTCGGCGGCCCTGGGTGTGGACATTTCATCTTTCAAGGCAGCCCTTGGCCAGGCAATTTTGAATATTTTTTATTCATACACAAATAATGGGAACGTGTTCATGTCACTGGCCTATACATATTGTCACTGGCCTATACTTAGATTGTTGGAACAGGCAATTTAATAGTCTGCTTTGTTGAAGTACAACACTTTGGGTTATTAGTTTGATCATGAATGCAATATAACAAATTTTCCCAGCCCCCACATGGGGGAAATACTACTGTTTTTTGACCCAATATTGATTTCCTCAGGTGGGGAGTATTACCATTTTTTGACCAATGGTGGTGTCCCTGGGGTGTAGATTTTGACATTTTTTTCAGGAAAATGTCAAATCCCAACCCCATGCCCCCCCCCCCGGGCTTAACATTGATAGATACATAAGCTGCATAGGCCAGTTGCCAAGCTGCAACCACAAGTTCATGTTCAGTTATATATAGACTTTCAGGTGTGTGGATTTTGATAAGGTAAACTTGAAAGATGTGTTTTGCACTTCACTTGGTTGAACTAGAATGTTGGGTTTAGTGGATAATCCAAGCAAGCATATATACACAGTTTAAGACCTAAGGCGACAGGTTTGATTCCTGCCAGAGGACCTAGTGTTGTACTTTTTGCAACCGTTCCTGGTTAGGTCTTAAATTGTGTACATATGCCCCCACTTGGATTATCCAGCATTCACTGTCCAGAAAAACAATCCCATAATATTACAATTTCAATCGGCATTATGAACAGAACACTGTGACAAACCGAGAAAGAGCTTGAACCTGACAAGATAATTGTGGGAATGCTTGACAGCTCTCCAGTATAGTGTTTGGTTACAGTAACATTTATAGAGGGTTCATAGTGTAGCAATTTCTTTCATCCATAAAATGTGTTGAACATGTTTGATGCCTTGGTGGCTTAAGATCAAAATATACTACCAGATCAGTCATCCTACCCCCGTACATCCCCAAACAGCTCCAACTACTTAATTTCCCTCAAGAGTTATATGGCACTTAATAGTTCCTTCGCCTTCAGTTGTGAAAATAGTCCAAGTCACAGATAAAATCCTTCGTGAAAGACTCCATCAGTGGCATAATGGCATTTAATGAAGAAAGAATCCCTCCAAGTGATTAAACAGCAAGTTCTGCCGGAGACCAAGCCATCTACATTCACTTCCTTGGGGCAGTACTCATGAGAATGCCATATTCTTGACTAAAATTTACGAGATGACCATATTGCACTCCTAATCCACTCCATTTCAGACCTCTAGGCCAAGATATTTGTCTACCGCTTCGGAAAGATCCATTCGGAGAAAATAGTTCGAGATGAAAAGCCATCAGAGAGACAAAAAATTAACAAACTAATCCTCTTTGGTAATGATTAACATTGGATTCGACAGCATAAATGTCCATGTAGTTGAATAACTCGACACATTTCAGCTGAATATTTCGAGATATAAAAGCAAAAAAAACCACACTAATATTTTTTAAATAAAACCAAAATCGTAGCGAAATTCCATGTAGATTTTCCACAATAAGTGCTTGAAAATACCCATATTTACCTGGTTTTCCTATGTCACTTGCGTTTTTTGCCCGCTTGTTCCGCCATCTTGGATTTTTAATTTTGGTCACGTCCAGTGGTCACGTCTCGTTTCTAGTCTTCAGAATAGGAGTCGGCGATCTATATCTCCTATATCTATGGTATTGAGCGCCTAATTCGACGCATGGCTTCATTGACTGTTGACTAGTGATGGGCGATACCACCAGTATCGATTTGATACAATACCGATTCCTTTTTCGTAAAAGTATCGAGGTATCGATTACTCAAACGATTACTACGACGACGATTGTATTTCAGAATTTTCCGCCATTATAAGTTATTTCCCGCCTTTTTCATAATTTATTCTGTCGACGAAGTCCGGAATATTAATCAGGGAAGTGGATAGAATGTCAAATAAAGTAAAGGAAAGTTTGATTAAATTGGTAAATGCAGCAAAATACAAAAAAGTACATAAATTTTATTAGAAATAGCCATGAAAACGATGACACAACTACAGAATTATAATAAATGTCTAATTTTAAAAGTAATCAAAACACTTTTTCGATACCGTGCAGTATCGACTACTTCCGATTTGGGCCTGGTATCGGGTGGTATCGATACCAAGTAATCGGTAATCGCCCATCACTACTGTTGACTGTCGAGGAGTGAACATCTCTCTGACTAAACAAATATGGAAGCTGTCGAACGACAAGAGTGTCAGATACTCTGTGAAAACAGCATATTGCTGTATTGTTGCGATCCTCATTATGACTTGTGTTTTACTATAGCAAGTTTACCTTTTTTTTAAATTGCATGGGACGTGTTGTCATTTTAGTTTAGTTTACAAATAATCCGTCTGAGCGAGGGAATTGTGTTTATGTAAATTTTCCCAATAGCAAGGCTCTTCTTTCTAATTAAAGTTGGATGGCGTTATTAAATCTCCGTGTATCATCAACGTAAAAACAAGCGCAGTATTTAATAAGGTTGGTATAATACAATGCATTACAGTTATCTTGTTATTTAGTCAAATTTCAGCTTTGTTGTTTTTATTCTTGCACTGCACTGTACTGTACTGTAATTTCATAAATACACTGTACAAAATTATAGCGTAATATTTGTGTTTATTGCCTATAGTTTGACCCTATTGTGTGTGTCTATGTACTGTGTCACTGTGATACATAATTTATGTACATGTTTTGAGTTAAACAAATTGTTTAATACATTTTTGCTGAAGTATGATGCCTGTTTGTATCTAGTTGTGGATAGATTTTTACATATATGTGCATACAGTTATATATTTTTCAATATTCATCTGTAAATAATATTGCCATACTTGTGTGTTGTTCTAATATTACTGTGAATAGTGACATACTTTTGCATTAGATTGCTAATTTTAGAGATTACAGTGTATGTATAAAATAATAAAATAAAAATTTTCTTGTTATGATTTTGTAGAAAGAGATCTATTTGAGTGGTTGACTGGTCTTGAACCTGGTCAGGTAATGAAGGTGATGGGGTAGAAAGTTGTAATGAAGGTGATAGGGCAGAAAGTGGTGACCAGTTAAGTGATGAGGATGAAAATGACGAGGACAAAATCACCCATGCTGTACCATTCAAGATTTCAAGTGCATCGGTGCTGCTCATGAGAAAAACTACCAACATAATTTTGGAACAGGCATACCTTGCGCTTCATTGGCATGGCCAGAGCAATTGAATCCAACAGACTCAAGTGCAATTGATCTAGACTATGGAACAGGATGGACACATGTTGGTTATATTGCTTCTGAACTATGCAAGTATTTGCACCCACTAATTGCCGCAGGAGATATCTTAGAGGTCTATGTTCAGCATATCAAGTATAGGGTTGAGTTTTTTAAAATAGGATTTTATCAAAAAAATTTCATAAAGCAATGTGGTGAGTGGGAGACTCAAGTGGTAAGGGAGAGCATGAGTGTATGTTGACAGATGTTTGTGATATGATAGCAACTGACTAGGTTTAGCAAGTTATATAAATGCTGTTATTTCAATTGGCTAACTTTTTAGATTTTTTTTTCAGCATTTTTAAATTAAACAAAAACTAGGTTAATCACAAGTGGGTGCAATTAAAACAATGTCTGTCATGCACACTCATGCAATTAAGTACATAATTGTAACATGTGCTGTACTAAATGAACAAATAAATAGTTTGTACATTCACTTTACCAACTTTGTGAGTAAATTTTCATTAAAATTAATGCAACAATAAAACAAAAATATGTCTATTTATATACAATAATATTGATCAATAGTCCCACAATAACATGCTGCTGATACTTTAATTAAGGTACATTATATGAGAATACAAAAATAACCTGCATATAATGCACCTATCAATGTTAACTCCCAAAGGGGGGGGGGCATATGTGGGGTATTTGATCATTAATTGCATCTCCACCCCAGGGATTTTGATTAGCCATAGTTAACTATGGATTAGCATTTGGGCCCAAGTTAGGGCAATTTGAATCAAAAGTACTTTTATTAATATAGTATTTATTGCAATTTATTGCAAAATGGTAGGGTATTTGACCAATATTTATTGCCCAACAGTGGGGCATTTGACCCCCCTCTCTGGGGCTTAACATTGATAGGTGCATAAGAACCACCATTTCTCAAACTTTATCTGAATTAGTTGCATAACAGCATTTATACAAAATACTGTTAAAAAAGGTCAAGTGGGCCTTCACTGCTATAAAGGGCATTCTATCCAATGGCATTATAGGACCAACATTTCCATGGCGTTGTTCTCCAAAGCATCGAGCAGCGTTATAAATCAGATTGTCTTTTTTACCAGCATGAAGTACAGACATAGCCTTGGCAACAATTGGGATGAGGGACAAATTTAGCATCTAAACCAGGAGCATCTAAACCAGCATCTTTACCAGCCATTTTTGAAACGGGTGGATGAGTACCTGTTCTTGTTGTCACTGCATGGGTTAGTTTTGAAAATCCAGAAGTTATGTCAAGTCATCATATCATATCAGTAACATTACCAGAGAAGTGAACAAGTTTAGAACTCCAATCATTGACAAAAATAGAATCCTCTAGCCAAAATCACAAATCTATAAAAACATCAGCCAAACAATGAATTTCACCAATAAAATCTTGTTACAGAAGTGCTTTAATTTTTTACATACTTTAACCAATATATATAAATCCATAATATATCGAAACTTCTATAGTATATCAAATTTCTTTAGAAAAAAGCTAATAATAGCAGTTCATTATCGATCTGAGTGACAAGGCAGCATATTTTACAAAGGGCTATATTAAACGGTGAATATCTCGAAAACGGTTGAGAGGCCGAGGGGGGCCGGCTGGATAGAATTAAAGATTATACTTTTATTTAACTAATCGTGAAAAAAATAGCGAAATCGAACCATGGAGATTTGAGAATTTTGTCTTCAAAGATTGTTGACAGAAACGCCATTAAATTACATCGCGACGTCATAGCGCCTAAGTGAGAGGTCAAAATAAACTGGAAAATGACGCTTACCTTTTAAGATACCGTTCCAATGGGTAGATTGACTGTTGTAGAAGTAGTATCGCGTGAAATTTCCCCAAAAAATTGCATAACAATATGAAAAAATCGATATTTATGAGCCCTATGTAAATTTTCGATGCCAAAAGCTTCGTGCCAGCATGAGGAAAATGGCGCAATCTGATTGGTCGAGATGTTCGCCTAATTGGCTGTCCAACCTCCTCTGTGACAATACATACTACAATAAAGTATCCTCTCCTAGGTATTTTTGCCTGCCAGAAAAACGTAAACAAAGGAAGGGGTCTATAGGGTTCTTGTGCTTTTTAACGTTGAACATAGCAATTTGTAAGGATATGAACAAAATACATGCAAACAAAAATATATTTAAAATGGAAGATATAAAAGTGGCCTATTTCGAATGTTAAAAATGCCGCGCTTATCATGCCATGTTAGTCATCACAAACAACCGATAAATTATGCTCTTTCCATATCTCATGGGGAATACGGTGAATACGTCAATACTGCATGGGCAGTGTACTAAATACACATTCGTTTTGGTCACGCTTTAACCATGAAACCATGAGAAATTGTCGGAAACATTCGTCCCAACAATCATCTGTACATGATTCTGCCACATGAAGGGTTTGTCAATCAATTCATCTTCCAGCCAATGGAAAACATGCGTTGTCTGAAGAACACGGTGTCTGAAGTTGCGTTGTCTAAAGACCCATTTATAAATAGAATGTCCACAGAGCCTTTTCCTCCTCCCACTTCGTTTCGCTCGTTCCTGCGCGGGCAAGCCGCTCGATCGACATGTAGCCTAACTTTGGTGACCCCCACAGGCCCCACAAAAGAACTGTGGCACAGTCTAGACATGCGACAATCAGTTGACTAGCGGGTTCGATGCGCAACCGCGTCAACTAAAGTTTTTCTCTGATTCTCGTGTGTGGATTGTCACTCGTCAACCGTCCTATATTGACGATCACTTTTAAAATAAGATCGCCACTTTTTTTAATAGACGGCCACGGACTGCCTATAAGAATGTTTTCTTTAATAACTAAAAAGTTGTCAGCTGTTGTTATCTATTCTACAAGAAAAGACGCTGAATTATGAGTATATCACCAATGATTTCAAGCTCCCTGTTTTTGTACCATGTTTATGAAAATAGGTTGTCACACCCACGGTATTTTTTGGATGGACAGTTTTGACACCCTGGCTAAAAGTCTGTTCACCCTTGTGTGGTTTCAATTTACAGATGCTTTTGTCTCGGAAAAGAAAAATAAATCCATCTTCCGTCCGTCTGTCTATCTGCTTTATTTTGCATTAATTAATTTCTTTATTTGTCTGCATGTTTCTTTGTTTAGATCAGTGTGCTGCGACATCGGACTCCGAATTCAAATATTTTAACGACGTTCTTTTGCTGACAGTGGACAACACCGAGTTTAATGAAGCGCAAAAAATATTAAACAATGACGAAATACCAAGCAAGAAAGACGAAAGTGACAAAAACTGTTGCTTTGGAAAAATAGGTAGAAATAAAGTGACGCTCTTGAAAGTTCCATACTTCGGCAAGACCGCCGCTTCGTCAAGTCATGACCTTCTGGTTTATGAAACAATCCAAGAACTTAAACCGAAAGCTATTGTTAGTCTGGGAGTTTGCGATGGTGTAAGGAAAGAAGCACATTTCCTTGGTGATGTCGTCGTGTCATCACAAGTTTACTTTCTTGAGCAGCAGGATGACGATTTGTCGAATTTTGATGGCACAACGTATGACTGCAATTTGGGATTGGTACATTTGTTCCACCGTGGGAAATTTGCGTGGGTTGGTCCTTGTGAAAATGTGGTAGTTCCAAAAGTCTATGTTGGTCAGTTTACGACTGGTTTACAAGATGATGACGACGAAAATAGGGATTCGCACAAAGCAGGAACCATTGGAATAGACACGGCGTCAAAAAGTAGGTGTTCTAATGCGAGCGATCGCAATAATTTCCTCGTAAAACAGGAAAAATAAGCAAAAAGTGTTTGCTAAATTTAATCTTGTCAGTTAGAAGCGTCATCCCGGGTGAATTTTTGAAATATGAAGAGAAAATGGTTGTGGAGTAAGAATATTTAAATAGACAGGCTCTAAAGAAAAGACGCGATCAATTTCATAAAAATATCATTTTAGTCAATTTACTCGCTTCTCATTGGTTAAAACTGTAGTGATTAAGGATTAATCGGGACGCGGTACGATCCCGCATCCATTCCGCTCGGTCACGTGCGTGCAGAAATGTTAAACACGAATTATAAACATTTCGCCAAACACGCTTTATTTACACCGTTCAAAAGCATATTATATATACAAATATTCAAGATGGCTGCCATTCCAATAACCAGCTGTGAGTTTGCGAAGCCAGTCCTCAGACAGGGATTGACACTGCAAGTTTCTGATGACCGACTAGAGGCTCTGACCAGAGGCTCGAGGAGAGCTAAAGCTCGTCAGAAAGTCCTCCATTTCCGATGTTTCCCTCAAAAGTCAAGGATGACCTCAGTTTTATCGTTTTAAGGTGTACATGCAACGTGTCGGAACTCTGGAGTACCGTGGCTGTCCTGTAAATCTATTGCAAGATGGGCAAATGATAAATGTCAAGATTCGACATGGTGCCAATTTGGTGCGGCAGTTTCAGCTTCTTATGTTCAACATGTGCTGAAACGATTTTATATTCCAGACGAAGTTCAAGGTATGTACACGGTTACCAAATATATATAGAATAATAAACGCAAAAACACCTAAATTAAAAATTTCCTTGTTAGTCTGGTATTAACAGTATTTGGGCTAACTTAATGTTCCTGTTTAAATTTCCTGTTTAATTTAACCACAGTCCTCCATCGTTAATTTGATCATTTTCATGGCTTAAAAACCAGGATTCCTGGTCCATTTAATTTAACCAGCCTACATAGTTGTATTAACCAGATTATTTTAGGCGAATTATTAATCAGGAATTGTTGGTTGATAATCCACGTACTATAACCCGGTTAATACAACCATATAGCCTGGTTAAATCAACCAGGGACCCTGGTTAAATTAGACACGACTAGGATCAAGTTAACCAGGACTGTGGGTAAATTAACCAGGAAATGTAACCAGGAACATTAACTTACCCTGAACAATGTTAATTTTGGATTAAAAGTATGAGCAACAAAAAAATTATTACTTCATCTGAAAGAGCATGAAAAAATAAGCCGATTGGCCGTTTAATGCTCTATTCTATCTCATCTCGTTCCGAAGTTATACGCAAAAATGTGCAAAATATAAATTGATGATTCAGCACAACGTGTGACGTCATTAGTTGGGTAAGTATGTTTATTGAATAGTAAACTGAAGCATAGCTCAGTTATTATTGGCTAAAATCAAATGAAATTTTGCATACAGATAGTACATGATGAGACGCAAGGCGAAAATACTTCTAATTTTGTTGTCAAGGCAACAGCAGTCGTTCCCAGGCCCCTTACACTGATTTTGAATAACTAGTTGCATTTATCTATGTGTATGTCATTTTCGAATTATTATCATGCCAGTAAACTTTTGGCATGCATAGATATGGTACACATACTTCTGATATTATTTTATTCTTATAAGTACCATGAATAAAGCTGTTTTATAAAATTGGCGCAAAGGGCCTGGGAACGACATTGTTACCTTGGCAACAAAATTAGAAGTGTTTTTCAATGCGTCTCATCATGTACAATCAGTATGCAAAATTTCATTTGATTTGAGCCAATAATAACTGAGCTATGCTTCAGTTTACTATTCAATAAACATACTTACCCAGCTAATGACGTCACACGTTGTGCTGAATCAGCAATTTATATTTTGCACATGTTTGCAACTTCGGAACTAGATGAGATAGACTAGAGCATTAAACGGCCAATCGGCTTATTTTTTCATGCTCTTTCAAATGAAGGAATAAAAAATTTTGTTGCTCATACCCTTTAACCAGGAGTTTTTAACCCGGGTATTTTTAGAGTGTATATGGATGTGTGGAAATATGAAATTAATTTCTAGAGTCGACCAGAATAGCCTTGTCAATACAAGAGATAAATTTCGTATTTCCGATCGTCCATGTATTGTTCTATTTAGTATATAAAAAATTGTCCAATTACCTTGCAAAAATAGCATTAATTTGAACTATAATGCTAATTCAGCGAAAATCAATAAAGCACCGTCTTTGATACAATATAATATTATACCTCAACTTTAAATTGTTCGATCAAAAAACAGCGTTTAAATTGTGCCATATGACGTTGTGATTTTTTCCCAATTTTATGATTACGTAATGCAGCTTGAGATATCCGTCGGTCGATAGAACTAACAGTTGAATGTTTTTTTTTAGCTGGAAATTTGGAGCGAAAGATTTTATACATATTATATTATAAAGATTATATAATAAATACAATTTTATATTTAACCAGGAATAGCTGCGAAAAATGCAACTATAGACCCTCTATAGTTGCATGCGCTCTAACCAACTGTGTTACAGAGTTCAGTTGTTGAGCGCAAACCATAAGTTCGTGTATATACTGTATTAGGGGTGCACCGGAACTCGGTTCCGGCCGGTTAGTTCCGGCGGTTAGTTCCGGCGCACCCCTATACTGTATACAGTAAAGTGGGTGATTTATCTCCTGGACGAATGACCCCTCCACCCCACCCCCAATTGGTGTACAAGCACTTTTTTGTAACGACCAAAAAGAAGCTACCCGTAGTGCTTCACTGCTTTTTACTCTTTTGCCTTTAGTCCAGCAGGTAACGGCTACAGTTTAACCGTATTTTCTATATTTGACCACAGTGTTTGACAAGTCCGTACCCAAGCCCTGCCTTCCTCCCATGGTGCCTCATTTCATTGGTCGACAACAAGAATGTGAAGAAATCTTGCGTGCGTTGACGTCCACATCTGCTCGGCTAGTCACTGTATCTGGACCCCCCTGGTTTTGGCAAAACTTCATTGGCAATTGCAGTAGGACACCAACTTAGACAGCTAGGACAACCAGTTTATTTCTTTTCCATGAGAAGCGTCAAGACAGCGGAAGAACTGATCTCTGACCTGTTAAACACCTTTGCACATACGTCCTCTGATCTAACGGGGCGAGAGCGTTCAAAAATATGCGGACTCCTCAGTGTAATTCCTTCGAATATTTGTATCATCCTCGATAACGCCGATGACCTTTTTGAGAGTAGTGGTGAAACGAGCCAAGATGTTTTAGACCTACTGGAAAAGATCTTTTCTCATTGCAAGAATGTATCCTTTCTACTGACCACAAGGATAAGTCTTCAATCGGTGCTGGGAAGAAAATTTGCTGGTCACACTTTTGTCGGTGTTGCATCGCTAGGGAGAAAATCGTCACAAATTCTTGTTCAAGAACTTGTCCCTGCTGCTGATGAAAGTGAATGCTGCAGTGTGGCTAAGGTTTGTGGAGACGTTCCGCTGGCCATCAAGCTTTTGTGCGGTCAAATCGTTGACGAGAAGAAGAGTATATCTCAATTCCTTGACAACTTTAGCTGTTCATCAAAAAAGCTAGCAGACTTGTTAGACGATCCAGATGCGCCTAATGATCAACGTTTAAAGGTCTTGTTTGAGTCTTATTTCAAAAGACTATCTCGAGAAGAACAAGAAGGATTTGTTTGTCTTTCAGTTTTTGTCAGTGAAGTGTTCGACGAGCAAGCTGCAGTAAACGTCATTGGAGGAGATGAAAACACAGCGAAGAAAACTTTGTTGAGGCTCAAGAGAAAATCGTTGGTTGAAGCAAATTCTTCCGAAGCAGGACTATTTTCTTTTCACCCTCTGATCAGGTCATTTGGTTCCGAAAAAGCAGCTGATGACATGAAAGAAATTGCTCACGAAGCACAAAGGCGATTCTTGAGTTATTACGTCAAGTTATTTGAAGATTTAAACAACCACTTTCTCGCTGGAAGTTCTCTGCTCGCATTTCACGATTTCGAATTTAACAAAGAAAATATGGTGCATAGTCTCTCCGAAGGTCTTCAAAATGAGGCTGTCTGCCACGCAATTTTCGATGTTCTTTCCGATGCGGATCTGTTTCTGGACACTATTTTCTACTTTCACCATTTCCGGATTTTTCAAGAAATTTATAAATCAGCAATAGCGAAGGCAAAAGAACAGCGTAAATTTAAAGCTGTCCACCAACTGCTAATTGCTAAAGCATTTGGTGAAATAACCTGGAATCATGGAGCTACATTGGCATTACTAAAAGAGGCCGAAGAAATAGAGAAGCAAAATCCTCTCCTTCCTTCAGAAGTTGCCATGGGAAAACGAATGTGTTACCATGGTATCCACTTGCTAATACATAGAGCGATACCGAAAGGAAGCGAAATTATTGAAACAGGGGTTTCTCTGTTGAGTTCTGAAAATACTGTACTTAAGGTCTTATGCTCCCAGATTCTTGCTTTGATTACTCTTCACGCAGAAAAGTCTTCGTACTACCGGAACATTGTTTTAACTGAATGCGCTAACAGACCATCCTTGTATGCTTTCTTCAAGGCTATACAAGAAGATGATTGCGCTGACGAGAATGAGGATGAAATCCCAAAAGCTTTAGATCAACCACTCATTTTGCCGCTTGCTCTTCTCATCAACTGCATTGTGGAATGCTATGACATGAAGGAGATAATGTTTAAACTTGGTTTTCCCGTCTCCAAGTTACTGAAAGAAGTTGACGCCGAGGCACGGAACGACCGTCTATACCTGCCACTACTCTTACTCGTAGAAAGCACTCTGGCAGAAGTTAAAATAAAGCAAGAGAGTCCAGCAGCGCTGCAGGTCGTTCTTAATAATTTTATAGAAGAGTATGGTCGGCTAAACCCGGATACAGCCGCAAGGTACTATAACATTGGATTAATTTTATACGAACAAAAGAATTATGACGCTGCTTTGACATGTCATTACGAAGCACTAGACATCAGACTGAAGCTTTATGGGCACAACCACGCAGATACCTTCGATAGCTATTTCGTGATTGGAGATACCCAACTTGGCAAAAAAAATTACGAGGCAGCACTGCAATCGTACAAGAAAGCACTTGAGACCAGTCAAAATATTCATGGGAAAGTCCACCCAGAGGTTTCCAACGTTTGTTTTCATATTGGGGTGATAAATTTTCGCTTGAAAGACTACGTTTCAGCTCTGCGTTGGCATCAGCAATCCCTGGATATTAGCGTGGCGCTCTATGGAAATGAACACCCAAGCTCCGCTAAAAGCTGCTTCAGCATTGCAGAATGTCAGTACGAAATGGAAGATTATGCTGCAGCTCTGGAGTCATGTCAACAGGCATTTGACATCAGATTAAAGTTCTTTGGACAGGAATGCGAAGCTACAACGGACAGTTATCACCAACTGGTATTTATACGAAAACTCAAGAAAGTTTGCGAATCATCTCTCGACCTATAAAGCAAAAATTCTTGAAATATGTCCAAATTTATTGGGACAATAAGAATATTTTTTATAATGAGAAAAATCACTTATGCAATACTTACTTTAAGGAACTTGTGATAAATAGGCTTCTGCATGCACTTGAATTTTAGATTAAACGCTGTTTCAAAAATGATAAATATTGCTTGCAGTTGTTGTTGTCGTTGACTGATAACTGATTTAGTATTAAAACATGACGCGAACTGAAAGACGCGCCTTCGAAACACAGAAACTTTTCAAGCAAAACAAAAAGTTTGAATAATTTGTGGTTCCGGGGGTACCTTCAACGTTGTCATTTTGAATGCAACGTTAAACTAGGATTTCCATGTCATTGGAGCAACGTGAATGCTTGTTGAGACGTTGGAGAAATTGCATAAAATCAGTCTCGTAGCAGATGTCATGATTAATTATATATGCATGTGTAAGCCTGGGACGGTTACAATTATTAGTATAAATAGAGCTTTTGTAAATAGACTATCATATCATGAAATACTAGCTAGAATAAAGATAGTTCACCTTTTATAATCATTATACAGCAGAAACCGCGGATCGTTTTTCTGGAACTTCTAGACGTTTGTAAGGTTATTTTAAAAAGCTTCAATTTATTCCAGTAATAAAGTTCCTTAGCCCTCAATCTTGAACTGAAATTGAGACCGCGTCGTCGTCTTTTCTTAATCTGTCTACTAACATTGAAATGGACCTGAAATTGGTCCGACAAATTGTACACGTAGCCTTAATAATAAACTTCTTGGGAATCATATTTGCATTAACAGGAAGTTATCTCATTCAAAATTTTATTTTCAACATTATTAAGGGAACAAAATAACAAGTTGTAAAGTAGCGATATATCTATAGTAACATTGATGGTTCGAGTAAATACGAGTTCTAAAAGAACACGATTATTAAGTAACTTACAATAACCAATTAACATTAGATTTCTGGTGGAGAACATGCATGATGTAATTGGCCAACTTATTTCATCCAGTGCAAATCAGTCATGTTTTACCTTGTCTTTCAACAGGTGCTTTGTAATAATACTAGAAAATTAAATAAATTGAATTTTTTTGACATAGTTATATAATTATATACAAATTTGCAAAAAACCTTATGTGATAATTGAGTCGATTTGCTTTGCTCTTCTTAAGGATGTACATTAGACGACCGGCCAACTCTCTGAAAGTCACACTCTGGTGGCATTTTTTGTTACAAGCTGCCAACTGGCATTTTCTTACAGCCGAAACATTGGTGAACAAGACTATATATGTTGGCAACTGTGATTTTCCTTGATATCCTTTGATATCTTGATTCCACAGTAAATTATTATGTCGGACTAAAAATGCAAAATGTTCGAGCCGGTTTTGAGTTAAAGAATTTTGAAGTTGGCAAAATAGTAGCTATATTGGCATAAATATGCGCATTTTCTTCATTTCGGCTTCGAAAATCATGCTACTCGCTTAGTATAGGTAATCATGCGATGGCGAGTACAATTAGAGATTAATATTATGAGTGATGTTTGGAAATTTTGGCAAAATTGGACGATCCGCCGGGGCGAGTCCAATTTGGCAAATTTCCAAACATCACGAGTACTATTAATCCCTAATTGTACGAGCAACATCGCATGATTACTTGTTTATATTAGCATGACAAAACTGGATACTTCTCAATGTCAACATCATATTCTCCAGGCCTGTCAGACTTTCAACCAAAATTTGGTGCTTTTGTTCGTATTTTCATTTAATTCTTTTGCTAAAGCAAAATTCGATGCTTTTGTTCGTATTTGATCTAGTTCCTCTAGAGCAATTTAATTTCACATTTGTGTTTAAAATACCTTTCCGCCATTTTGTTTGTTTTGTGAAAATCATTAGTTGTACTGCAGTACAATTAATGAAATAACTGTACTCCTCTCAACCAATCAGCATCCAGTAATTTTGTTATGATAATAATAAATTGTCTTATGCAGTATATACTTTTTGCAAGCAATGCATATATACTTTTTTCCAGAGGGAGCAATTCCCCGGACCTCCCTATTTGAGCCAGGTTCGTCCCTGGGTACAATGACTTCTTGTGTCTATATTAGAAAAAATTAATATATAGGTAGCTTTCTACAATTTTCAAAATGTCAGTCATACTAACACTAAGTACTGTCAGAACCAAGGTGATGCCAAAAAAGGGCACCACTAGGGCGATTTGGGGGCATGCTACTCCAGAAATAATCATTCTACAATCTATACATTTATACACTATTGCACAAATCTCTGGCATAGCCACGGAGGAGGGGGGTCTGCATTTCTCCCCACCTTTTTTCAGTAGCGTCAGAACTGTCAGAACCAGGTTGATGCCAAAAAAAGGGCACCACCAGGGAGATTTTGAATCTGCGAATTGGGGGTGTGGGGTGTAACCGCTTAATATTTTCATGCATGACATAAATATCTAAAAACTGTGACTATCAGATTAACACAAATTGTGCGTAAAATGCATGGTTTCGCAGACCCTAAACATAGAAATATTTTCTGGGGACCATCCTGGGGACCGCCCAGACAATTGGCCCCCTACGCCCCTGATTGCACAATTCAGATGGAAGCACTGGGAATTGAATTTTTGAGGTAAGGCACAGGTATCATTCAGCTACAGTACACTATAGGCAACATTCTTTCTATTGTTGTTTGTGATGTTACTCTTAGTGTGCATCCACACCGGGCAAGCTGACCATGATCACGGTGGGAATCGAACCCGCGATAGGAATCGAACCCACTAGACCACGGTGGGAATTCCCACCTCGTCAGGTGGGAATCGAACCCACTAGAATTTTTCCTCTCAATTTCTCCGTTTTCTAAATTTTACTTGGGGTTTTCTTTCTTGGAAAAATATTTTCTGGGAACTCAAAAAATCTTTTAGGACTAATGGTCCCGTGGTCCACCATTCGGCCTTACCATCTTAAATACCAATTCTTCGATATTGCATTTATACCTGGCTAATTTACTGCACGGTTAATGGAGAGCTACTTATCTGAGCATGGACCTAGCCGTGCTGATTGCAAAACTATCATTCATCAATCATGAAAAATTTGACAGTTAAAAGGATATTTCCACGCAGTTAATCCAAGGGTCTACCTTACCTACCTGCTTATGTAAATTTCACAAAACGTATGGTGCCGCATAGTGTGATAAACTATCAATCTCACACAAGATAATCAGAATAAACTATCAATCTCACACAAGATAATCAGAATAAACTATCAATCTCACACAAGACGTACAGTCAGAATAAACTATCAATCTCACACAAGACAGTCAGAATAAACTATCAATCTCACACAAGACAATCAGAATAAACTATCAATCTCACACAAGACAATCAGAATAAACTATCAATCTCACACAAGACAATCAGAATAAAAAACTTGAATAATCTCGACTTTAATTAATTTATAAACAATAAGTAAATTATTTGACGATCCAGCGTCTGAGACGACAAAAATTTCCTGCAAGGCGATAGAAAATTTCCTGCATACTAGATGTTTTGTTCAAATTTCCTTGCAACTTGCTGCTGGTGCTACCGAACATTTTCCAGCACTTTTTATGGCATTTCAGCATATACAGTAAGATGACACAAATTTAGTGCAAGATGTAAGAAAATTTTCTGCATAGATATTTTGTTAAAAATTTCCCTACAGCAGTGCTGTCGAACATTTTTCGGCACTGATGGCAGATCTCGGACCCCGGGGCTACACCAGCATACCCCAATTGAAGACATCCAATCCTCACAGTCACAGCCAGAACTTTTAACTTCGACAAAACACTATTCTCTGTGCAACTATCAATATTTTATTACCAAATAAGTCACTTGCAGTGTCGCTGTTAGATTTCTCAATTCGCATGGGGCTGCTATTGCACCATAACTTTAATAGCAAAAGCCATTGCCTCCCCTCTCAGCAACTCTGGTCACTTGCCTTTTGTCAAATCCTGGCTCTCTGCAGCCACATCTGGAATCCAAAAACACCATGGTGCAACCACATTTTTACCCATCGCATTCATTCCTGCAAAAATCCCAAACACTCTGAACGACATGCGAACATCTTCGACAAATTTTTCCCTCAGTGCAGTTTGGTCGTCGATAAAGTGATCTTCATCAAACAGCGGATTTGACACAGCCTTGAAATTTGGATTCTTGCTCTGATGGTATACATCTCTAACAACCTCTTCTAATTTCGCATTTACGTTACCTAAGTATAAGAGGATATTTTTTAAGTATATAAACATAACTTAGTATCTATAGAAATGACAGATGAATTAGAACTGTTTATTGTAAACCAGTATTATTCATGTTTTCGCTCGCCACTCTGGTTTTCATAAACAAATGCAAAACCCAGTCGAATTGCATTCACAACCCAACGTTTCGACATTCCAGTCTAGGGTCTTCATTAGGGATGATCTGAAGTCGCAACGTAGTCCTTATACACATGGGATAACGTTATGTGCCAACCAGATAGATATATTCTTTTGGCAAATAAGCACCATCATCCCTATTCAAAGCATGATTACTCAAATTCATACACCACATTTCTAAGCAACGTCTTCGGCCATAGCAATTGTTAGTGGTAATGACTTTAGAGCCAGATAATCTTTTTGACAGTCATCGCATACCATTCATGCATTAAAGGTCTGATTCCACCACGGCGGTACATGGATGGCTGTACATAAATGATTCTATTAAATTTGCACACTTTTTCGCTCTTGCGGTGAGTAGAACTGACTGATTTACTCGCTGGCGAAGCGAAATTTTTTCTCGCGAAACCTAATTTATCTTTACTGTGCATGCAAGATTTTATTTCTTGCGAAATGTTTCGGATTTCGCCGAGAAAAAGTGCTCGTGGAATCAGTCCTGAAAGTTATTAGACGAATTTGTTTGCGCGAACAGAGAAAAGTAGGAACTGATCCAACTTTTTGCGGCGAATTTTTTCGTCGCCAATCACATTGCCAAGATTTGTTTTTCGCTTCGCGCGAAAAAATTCAGTCGCCTATAGTGGAAAGTGGGCTTAACTCTGCTAGAAACTGAACGTCAGGCCCTCTGATTTCAGTGCAGCGCTCTAACCAACTGGGCTACAGAGGTCAGTTGTCGAGTTTCAAGTTTAACCATGCACGTGTATATTTGCCGTTGGCGATCCCCCCCTCCCCCCACCCATCCGCCCGCCGACAGAGATTATTGAAAGTCTATATTACACCAAAATTTTGTGTTTGTCGGGCAATTGCATCAACGTGAGGCATATTTATGTCTGGCCCCCTAATTCAATTCTCTGGCAATTGGTTTCCCTTTGCATGACATATTTGCCACTACGGAAGTGCGTCCTTGAATCAATTCGAAGACCAAGAAATAAAGAGAACCTAAAAGTTCTTTTATGTTTAAGGCAATAATAATTAGTCTACACGATGTGCAAGCGAATGGTTTCTAAACTTTTCTCTATAGAAATGGAGTAGATCAATCCGCATGTTCTGAACGGTGAGTTAAACTTACTTTTGCATACTTTAGTCGCTACTTGTTGCTGGTTGATCTCAATACAGGCTGGCACTTCTTACGGTAGTAGCGGCTACAGCGTATTTTGACATTTTGAAAGTAAAGCAGACACAACAAATAATGAAACAGTCTCGCGAAAACTATCCTTGGGATCAAATACAGTGTCGGGGATGTGTGTCGTTTGCGAGAGGCAGTCTCCTACCTTCTCCTATTAAATGAGAAAGATTTTAACTCGGCACTACGTGGTAAATAATAGGGAGCTTAATTATTAAACAAGCGACGTTTTTGTCAACACAAACGTCAGATTGTTGAGAGGGGACTGGATTAAAAACTGTGTTCCTGTCAGTTTGTAGTAATCTTCAACACATATGACAAAACATAAGATTTTTATAGTTTTTGCCTAATTACATGAGCGCTATGAAGCAAAATGCCGCCAGTATTAGTTTTTCTAATTTTTGGGTGACGTCCGTGTTGACAGAAACGTCGTTTGCTGAAGCTCACTAATATCCCGAATAACGGCAAATTTCACAAGGATGAACATATCAACACAGCAAATTCGTAAGTGAAACATTGACGACGATTTACTACATTTTTGTCGAATATTTATACGGATAGTATTGGATTAAAATATGGCCATTATAATTAATTGACAGCTAGAACAACATGGTGGTTCATAAAACTATTTTAAATGTCACAGACGGTCCGAAATCTGATCGATACCACAACAAAATGGCAAATACACCTTAAAGTACAGACAAAGCCTAGTTTCCATTTGGTCGTTAGTTGTCGCTGGCACGACAAGCGGTAGATGTGAAATAGTCTAATATAATAATACAGTCTTTTAATTTCTGTGTTATATGCAAGTCAGTCTTAGGGCCTGTTCATACGGGCAGAAGTTATCCCGGTTAGCGAGAAAACTTTTCGACAAGTTTACGAGCGAGATCTCGCCTTGTTACGAAAATAATATGAAAAGTTAAATTGCGTTCATATGAGACGAAAAGTTTTCCCGTGTACAGAGATCTCGCTTGTGGACAGGCGAGATCTCGGTGACCGGGATAATGTTTTCCCCATATGAGCACAACTTTTCCGCTTAGCGGGATAAATTTCTGTCGTGTCAGCACCTTTTCAATTCAATTGATGTTCAGTACCACGTCACAGCCGAAAACTTTACGCGGTAAGCGGGATAAAGTTTCTCCATATGAACAGAACAAAAGTATTTGGTTAGTCGAAAAGTTTTCTCGTTAACCGGGATAACTTTTGCCCAATTGAACAGGCTCTTAATGTTTGCCCACTTGTCTTGCCAGCGACAACTAACGATCAAATGGAAACTAGGCTTAAGTAAACATGTTTTCACTATACATGCAGTATTTCAATATAATATAATCGTGTTGAACGACCTGTGGTCTGAGTCCAATCACTTCCGGCTGCCGGAAAAGAAACGTACAGTAAGGCTGCTTTCCACGGGAATTTTAATCTCTTCGAAAGTTTCTTATGAAATAAATGAATGAATAAAAGCACAACATCTACTTTTGTGCATAAACTGAACAGTATTTGTTGATGTAATTAGTGCTGATATAAAATTTATAATGATTTAACGCTTGACTGCTTTCATTTAGGCTATCTTAACAAATTTATTAGTTAATAAGTATAGTAATTCACTATACATGCAGTATTTCAATATAATATAATCGTGTTGAACGACCTGTGGTCTGAGTCCAATCACTTCCGGCTGCCGGAAAAGAAACGTACAGTAAGGCTGCTTTCCACGGGAATTTTAATCTCTTCGAAAGTTTCTTATGAAATAAATGAATGAATAAAAGCACAACATCTACTTTTGTGCATAAACTGAACAGTATTTGTTGATGTAATTAGTGCTGATATAAAATTTATAATGATTTAACGCTTGACTGCTTTCATTTAGGCTATCTTAACAAATTTATTAGTTAATAAGTATAGTAATTCACTATACATGCAGTATTTCAATATAATATAATCGTGTTGAACGACCTGTGGTCTGAGTCCAATCACTTCCGGCTGCCGGAAAAGAAACGTACAGTAAGGCTGCTTTCCACGGGAATTTTAATCTCTTCGAAAGTTTCTTATGAAATAAATGAATGAATAAAAGCACAACATCTACTTTTGTGCATAAACTGAACAGTATTTGTTGATGTAATTAGTGCTGATATAAAATTTATAATGATTTAACGCTTGACTGCTTTCATTTAGGCTATCTTAACAAATTTATTAGTTAATAAGTATAGTAATTCACTATACATGCAGTATTTCAATATAATATAATCGTGTTGAACGACCTGTGGTCTGAGTCCAATCACTTCCGGCTGCCGGAAAAGAAACGTACAGTAAGGCTGCTTTCCACGGGAATTTTAATCTCTTCGAAAGTTTCTTATGAAATAAATGAATGAATAAAAGCACAACATCTACTTTTGTGCATAAACTGAACAGTATTTGTTGATGTAATTAGTGCTGATATAAAATTTATAATGATTTAACGCTTGACTGCTTTCATTTAGGCTATCTTAACAAATTTATTAGTTAATAAGTATAGTAATATATATATATATATATATATATATATATATATATATATATATATATATATATATATATATATATATATATATATATATATATATATAT
>CACRXK020005155.1:0-17537 GCA_902702795.2 Paramuricea clavata
ATACCATACCATACATACCACACCACACCATACCATCCATACCACACCACACCATACCATACCATACCATACATACCACACCACACCATACCATACCATACCATACATACCACACCACACCACACCACACCATACCATACCATACCACACCACACCATACCATATCATACTATATCATACCATACCATACCATACCATACCATATCATATTCCATACCATAACACACCACACCATACCATATCATATCATATATCATATCATATATCATATATCATATCATATATCATATATATCATATCCTATATCATATCATATATCATCATATTATATCATACTATACCATAACATACCATAACATACCATACCATGCCATACCATACCATACCATATCATATCATACCATACTATAACATATATCACACCATATCATACCACACTATACAATACCTTGCCATACCAAACCATCCATACTAATCCATACCATACCATATTATATCATCGGTATGGTATAATATGGTATGGTATGGTATGGTATGGTATGGTATTGTATGGTATGATATAGTATGGTATGATATAGTATGGTATGATATAGTATGGTATGGTATGGTAAGGTATGGATGGTATGGTTTGGTATTACAAGGTATTGTATAGTGTGGTATGACATGATGTGATATGATATTGTATATATGATATATAAATACCATACCATACCATATTACACCATACCATATCATGTCTTTACCATACCATACCATACCATACCATACCGCACCGCACCATACAATGCCTTACTTAAACTTATCACATTTCATGTAATTTGTTCTCTAGTCAAGTGAGCAAAGACTTCTATCGTGTGATTCACTCTATGCACGCTTCGATGGAAGAGGTACACATTTTTATATTAAATATTTATACATAAATTTCTCAGACTCATTAATAATTCATGAACGAAAACAAATTCATTGCTGTCGTCATGTATTAGTTTTGAGCGCGTGTTACGTAACATACAAAAGATTCTCCTCTTATTTTGGCTGTTACTGAAATTTTCGACAGATGTTCATTGCCTCTTTTCTCAAAGCTTTATTTCGCCAGAAGAACACGAGAGAATTTAGCGAATGCGTTGCAAGAATTAGCGTCTTACTCCAGAGTCCAGCCAATAGCGTGAACGCATTATTCGCATGAACAGACTTTACCACCACATACGGCGTGTAACAAACTAGGCTACATGCCACTACAATAGACCTTTCCCCTTATGAGTGAAATTTTGATCTAGATATACCTGGGCAACAATTTCATCACAGCTTGAAAGAGCATCACAAAATTAGTAATATTCCAACGTTTCGTTTGCGAAATGTTGTAAAATGCGGATAATATAGCTTTGCGAAGTTTGCCGTTTTTCAGTCATTTTGTATTACGCACGGGAAATTGATGCCCCAACACCCGATTGGGCTGTCAATTTCCCGTGCGTAATACAAAATGACTGAAAAACGGCAAACTTCGCAAGGCTATATTATCCGCATTTTACAACATCTCGCAACGAAGCTTCGGAATATTACTAATTTTGTGATGCTCTTTCAAGCTGTGATGAAATTTTTGTCCAGACTTGTCTAGATCAAAATTTCACTCAAAAGGGAAAGGTCTATTGCACACGATTTGGCGAGTCTTATATTCTGAAACGCGTTCGCCTGAGAGCTGTTTACAGACTCTCGCATACTCTTTCTACACTGATGAAAAATTGAGAAATAGAAATATAATGTAGCTATAAGTACGACAGACATTGTCACGCTTGGCATGGGCCGCGCTTTTTCACCAAAAATAGGATAAGAGAATGACGCCAAAAATGAGACGAGCCATAGAACGATTGCGAGTCCCAGAAGTCCAACTTTCGTCACTTTAGTTCGATGAAAAAATGGGTAAACTATGCTCGTGAATCTTTCAATGTTTAAAGCGAACAGAGTCATAAACGATAAACTACCAGTGACAAAGGACAGTGCTTTATGTAACACAAATAAAGTACAACTTGGATTTCCATTTAAGGTTATAATAAGTACCAAAACATAAGTTGAGTTCGCAAACAAACCGACCAGTAAATCGTTGATCGATAACAGCATTATCAGAAAGTACGAAGTCTTGTTTTTCAGTTGCGACGATTTAAATACGCGAGAATTGTTACCATGTTCAAGAATATCGTTGAATTTGTGATGAAAATGTTGAACGCACACCCGATAACATAATTCATGTAATATATTTGAGATGGAAAGCCAGTTACCATGAACATTTCAGCTTTGTAAAGCGAGCAGCGTTTCCAAAATTTGCCGTTGGTAAAATTGTCATTGGAATTTGACATCTTTGAAATGAACCCTGTCAAAGTTGATTTATTGTAAAAGACGTTTACCTTAAATAGTTAGTTTATGTAAATGATATTAATTTTTTTTTTACATATTGAAAATAACGGGGGAGGGGGGAGTAATTAATGTTTTTTGATAGTGTTTATGTTATAGTCTGAGAAAAAGCCATCTGATCGAATTCAGTTGGATACCTCAGGAGTCCACATAATAATTGTATCTTTATGAGTCTAAGCATTTGCATATTCTAGGCTGGCTTAATGCAACTAGAACTGCAGCATATATTTAGGGCTACTAGGAGAGAATACCATAGGAGAGACTTAACTTTACTTGCATGAGTTCTGTACAACATCAAATAATTTTACAGTAGTCCACATTTAAGAACATGTACTACTTCTGCATGATCTAACCATGCTTAACTGGACAGTGAGTTCTGTACAACATCAGATCACTTTAGGGTAGCTCACATTCAAGAACATGTACTACCTCTGCATGATCTAACCATGCTTAACTCAGCAGTGAGTTCTGTGCAACATCAGATCACTTTAAGGTAGCTCACATTCAAGAACATGTACTACCTCTGCATGATCTAACCATGCTTAACTCAGCAGTGAGTTCTGTACGACATCAGATCACTTTAAGGTAGCCCACATTCAAGAACATGTACTACCTCTGTATGATCTAACCATGCTTAACTCAGCAGTGAGTTCTGTGCAACATCAGATCACTTTAAGGTAGCTCATATTCAAGAACATATACTACCTCTGCATGACCTAACCATGCTTAACTCAGCAGTGAGTTCTGTACAACATCAGATCACTTTAAGGCAGCTCACATTCAAGAACATGTACTACCTCTGCATGAACAAACCATGCTTAACTCAGCAGTGAGTTCTGTACAACATCAAATCATTCTAAGGTAGCCGACATTTTGTTTAAATTTAATTTAATTTAATTTAATTTAATGTATTTAAAATTTAATTTGTATTTGAAAGTGACATATGGAGAGATAATAACACTACTATCATTTAAAAATCCAATTAAAACTTCAACAATACAAACGATATCTATATAAATAAGATCAAGGTCAAACATGCGACAAGCCAGCGTTTAATTAAGGCAGTAATTTCAAACAGTTCTCAAACTATGCTGGCTGGTAAAAAGTAATATATCGTATATATGCCAAATGGCGGAGTCTGAAGTCGATACTTAGAACGTCAGTTTGTAGTTGTACATTGTACGATTTTGTGCAATTTGATGATTTAGTTGTTAAAATATTAAGAGGTGCTTGAGAAGAGTTGAAGGGACAAGACATATGTCTTTCAAAAGCGGAAGATTTTTCTGTTGGTTTACTCGTTGATGTTTCGAAAAAGTTTTCTTGCTTTCTTTCTTAAAATTGGATTTTTCCAAAAGAAGACAAGGGAATTCAATGAAGAAGCACTCAATGAAAGAGTAATACTCCACAATGCTAATAACGTCAAAATATTACTTGTAGGTAGAGAAGAAGTGAAAGCAAACGGGACGTTACATGCAAAAACCATGGCAACAACAATAGCACACGACTTAGTCATTTTCATATTTTGTAATTTCTCTTTTTGATTCGTCCGTCGTGCTGGTACCCGCGCCTCCGTAACACGTCCCTCTGCTTCCCGCGTTTCCGGTACCCGCAGCCGTCTTCGGGTTGCGATGCATATAGAGACATAAATATACAGAGTCGAGAAAGCGATGAAAACAAGTACGAGACTAATTATTTTATTCATAATTCTACCAAGAACCAAGTAAGATAAGCGTATGGTTATAACGAGGAGCCAAAACCCCACGACCATTTCAGTAATCTTGATTTGGTGACTTTCGTACGGTGATACAGCGGATGCAAGATGGATAAATAGCGTTCAATATTTAGCCCAAAAAGCGTCATTATACTCAATGCGGCCGGGTAGAAACTTGCGAATTCAAATAAAATATACATTTTGCATCTTGGATATCCGATTATAATCGTAATGAGAATTAAGACGAAGCTCGAATTTCCAAACAAACCGACGAATAGATCATTAACAGACAACAACATTATTAAGAAATACGTCTTCTTGCTTTTAAGCTCTGCTGATCTTGCGTAAGCCAAGATTGTCACCGAATTCAGAAATATTGTTATTACTGTCAAGAGGATATTAAATATCAGTCCAATTATGAAGTTTATTTAATATACATTAGATGGAAATCCAGTAATCATGATAATTTCGTGCGTGAAAAAATAGCATATTTCCCAAAATGTTTCGCCATCAGCGCCGTTGTGAGTTGTGTTTTCCATTTTGAAAAAGAAAAAATGCTTTTAATTACATCTGCAGGACACATTGACGACAAGCCGGTCAATCAGTTTGAAATTTAATTTTAGAAGTCGTTATGAGTTATTTGTAACTTGTCATATGAGATATTTTAATTGAAACGCGTCATGATAATATATGTTTTAAATTGGTTTTTGATTGTTTTAATATATATATATTTCGAACTAATTCATCAGCGTCTTAGCCAGTAGGGAAAATATTGGCACTTAACGAAATTGGGAAATTTTGTTAACTCGCAATATTCAAATCTGAGCCCTCCTGTTAAGGTGACATGACACAATTTTTTTATTTTCTCAACTTTTGATTGACTTTTTATCGCTAAACAAATTACATCCCACTCTGCATGCATAATGAGTTATCATATTTATCTTCTCTGCAATGTCTACCACCCCACATCTTGTAATCTCTTCATTCCGTAATATCTCTGTGCAGCTCTCCTTTATCTCTTCTTATTACGTCTCCATATACCATCTCAACCTTGTTTCCCTCACCTTCTCTGCAATGTCTACCACTCCACATGTTCTGATCTCTTCATTCCATAATGTCTCTGACCAGCTCTCCTTCATCTCTTCTTATTACGTGTCCATACCATGTCAACCTTGCTTCCCTCACCTTCTCTGTAATGTCTACCTCTCCATATCTTCTTCTGATCTCTTCATTCCATAATGTCTCTGACCAGATCTCCTTCTCTTCTTATTACGTGTCCATACCATCTCAATCTTGCTTTCCTCACCTTCTCTGCAATGTCTACCACCCACGTCTTCTTGTGATCTCTTCATTCCATAATGTCTCTGACCAGCTCTCCTTCATCTCTTGTATTTTAAGTGCTTAATTGTCTAAATTTCCTTTTTTTAATAACTGCAGTATATTATGTCAACAAATTTACTTATTTTTTCGAAAGATTTTCTTGACTTCATTTCTAAATACTAGATTGCTTAAAAAGAACACAACATTGTTCACGGAGGAAGCGGCTAGGGCGAATGTAACGCTCCACATTGCAAAAACCAACGTCTGAAAATCCTCTTGCTGTTGCGACCTAACCAGAGCAAACGGCAAATAACAAATCACAGTACATATCACAACAATAGCACACGACTTGGCCAGGTTCGTATTCTGATTATTTTGACTCTGCTGTGTACGATTCCGCCGTATTTCCCCAGGCGAAACGCGGGCCGTTCTTCTGGCCGTTATGAATATTAAAACGTATATATAGCAAGTAGCCAAGATTATGGAATACATTATAAAACTGGTTAGCTTTGTAGTAACTTCACCCAAAGTTGGATAAGCAACAGTTAGCCCAATTGATACTAACCAGAGTATCACAGCGCAACGCAATAATCTGGATTTGTTCACCTTCGTTCTGTAATATATCGGATAGACAATACTGAGATAGCGTTCAACGTTCAGCGTAAATAGAGACATAAACGATATCGCGGCTGTTGGGAACGCCAGCAAATCCACTAAAATGTACCGGACGCATTTCGAATTACCGTTTAAAGTCAACGCCAACGTTAGGGCGTGGTTCGCATTTCCAAAAATTCCTACAAGAAGATCGTTCACAGAAAGCAACATTATGAGAAAATACGAACTCTTTCGTCGGAGCTGCGGTGATTTCCAATAAGCGATGACTGTCAAACTGTTTAGAAATATCGCTGAAATTGTCAGGATTATGTTCAATGCACACCCGATTGCATAATTTACATAATATGCTCGGGAAGGAAACACAACGATGATCCTCAAATGGACTTCGTAGAAGGAACAGAGTTTGCTGTTGTTCATAAAATTGGCGTCCTCCATTTTTTTCTGGATGTTGAATGACGCACGGTACAAGATCATACGCATCTTGCCAATTAAATAACGAATAAGCCTATCTAGAATATATATTTAATAAAAATATTAAAGGAAATTTGAATACAAACATTGCTTTGATGAAGATTGGAGTTTATTATACGGATATTCTGGGCAGCTGGTGCGTGTTATTAAATTCAAAGCATGTCAGAATAAATATGATGTATTTATCTACATTGCAAATGATCAAAGTTTAGCTGAGATTCTGTTAAGAAGACATTAGTGTAATTCCAGTATTTTAGCCTTAAAAATTCCAGGAATTTCAAAGTGGCGCATGGCTAGAAATTACGGACACGATTATTCTACTTTCTTTCATCGATGCATAACCCGTTGAAATATGGCTTCTGCAGTAAACAGTAAATTATATTACGCGATGCTGTAAATCACAAAATCAGAGAATACGGTTCGTTTGAAACTTGCCTCAATTGCTGCCTGCAAATGCTGCCCAATGTAACCGCGATATAATTTTCAGCTCATCATAACTTTCTAATTGCTTTCAAAAAGAATATATTTGTGTCATGAATAATATTTTTCATTTAAAAATTATCATAGCCAATCGGACTCTAAACTCTCGTTCTGTAAATAATTCATTTTACTTCTTCTCAATATAAATCAGTTGTATATATATAATATTATTTAATTAGATTCATTTCCTGCCGCGATTAGCTTGCTATTGCAGGATTTGAATCTTGTATTTTGTCATGTGTATTATTCAAATAAAGTTGTATTGTATTGTATTGTATTGTATTGTATTGTATTGCAAAACAAGTTTATCGAAAGATTTAGTGTAATGTTTGGCTGGTGTAAGTTACTGCCTATTCTGCATTTTCGTTTGTTCCTAGTGGCAGTAGTGTGCATGGTATTCTTATATAGAGTTAAATAGACAAATGTTGTGAAAACTAACCTCTGTACAAATATTGAAAATGCAGAATAGGCATGCAGTAAATGAAATCTGGGCAACATTATACACTGAATACTTCGACAGACTTTGTTTTGTAGTCAGCGATTGAGGCAAGTTGCGAACGACCTACTTTATTCCCCGAGATCTTGCTATTAACAACGTCGCGTTATATAATTTACTGATAATATATATAATTTACTGATATCATGATTATTAGATTACATTGATATCGAAGGAACTAGATTTCTGTTCCGAAATATCACATAGTCGAACCGACCAGACCGCGTAGCTCAGTTGGCAGAGCATTGGGCTAGTATTCCAAACTCCAAAGGTCGTAGGTTCGATTCCCACCGTGGCCAGGCATATTTTTCAAGCCTGCCCGGTGTGGATATACACTCTGAGTAACATCACAAGCATATAATTTACTGTTTACTACGATTTACTTTATTCTCAGATTTTGCTATTAACAACGCGTCGCTTTGTGTAATTCACTGTTTACAGTCGAAGCAAACTTCTATGAAAGACAATGCAATAGTTGATAGGTTGTCGTGATTAAATAAATTTGAAGACAAGTACTGTCTGATTTGTAGACATTTGAACTGAAATTATTTTCGGGTAGGTCGCGTATAGTTTTGAAAACAGGTATAAAACTAAAATTACGAACCTATTTCCTGTCATTAGGTCCTAGTCAGAGCCCGAAATTAGAGTTTGACGACGAAAATGGCGTATGCTGCTCAGTATAGTATATTTAGAGAACGTTTATGTGTATTTTCTGTTGTCGTAGTGCAAAATTATTTGTAATTAAAGTGCGGGGTTTCAAGTTTGCCCTGTTGGGACTTCGAGCCCCCTTGTCTAATTCGCCTTTTGCTGTTTGTAATGTCTACTATTTTTGTCTTAACGTATAGTTTTGTAAATTTTAGTCCGATTAAAGCTTATTATTATAGAGGTGACTCAAGCCAAATTTAAACCTTCTTCAGGCCGGCATGTAGTAAAACACTGACTACCGGAACACCGGAACACCACCGGAACACCACCGGAACACCGCCGGAACACCACCGGAACACCGGAATACCACCTAACCCTAACCCCCAACCCTAACCCTAACCTCAAACCCTAACCCCAAACAAAATGGTGGTGTTCCGCTGTTCCGGTGGTGTTCCGGTAGTCAGTGTTTTACTACATGCCCTTCAGGCCAGCTATATCAATTTTTCATCGTTGCATGTGGTAAAATGGATCTGAGAATTGACATCTTCATACTCAAATTAGTCTATAACGAAAATTCCGTGTGGTTGCGGCAGTTAAGTCACGAGATATACGACGCTTTGGATAGCAACAGCTGCAGGGAATATATAAATGTTGTTGCCGAACTTTTTTTAATCCATGACAGTTTTTTTAAAGTTATTGATATACGCGATATATATAATTGACAGGCATATTTATATTTGCCCAAATACGTCTGCCTTAATTGCGTCGGTGTAAAAAATCCACGAAAAATGGATGGCGTCAACGTTTTAAACAGCAGTAAACTATGTTCGTTTGGCAAAGTCGAAATGCGCATTCTTATTTCGTTTCCCTCGCAGGCATATTATGTAAATTTTGCTCTGGGAAGTGCAGTGAATATTCTGCTGACAATATCAACGACATTTCTAAACAGTTTGACAGTCATCGCTTATTGGAAATCACCGCAGCTGCGACGGAAGAGTTCGTACTTTCTCATAATGTTGCTGTCTGTGAACGATCTTCTTGTAGGAATTCTCGGAAACGCGATCTACGCCCTGACTTTGGTGCTAACTTTAAATGGCAAATCTAAATGCATCTTGTATATTTTAGTTGATTTGCTAGCGTTCCCAACAGCCGCAATATCGTTTATGACTCTGTTTACGCTAAACGTTGAACGCTATCTCAGTATTGTCTACCCGATATACCACAGAACGAAGGTGAACAAATCCAAACTATTGCGTTGTGCTGTGATACTCTGGTTAGTATCGACTGGGCTAACCATTGCTTATCCAACTTTGGGCGAAGCTGCTACAAAGCTAACCAGTTTTATAATGTATTCCATAATCTTGGCCACTTGCTATATATACATTTCAATATTCATAACAGCTAGAAGAACAGCCCGCGTTTCGTCTGAGGAAATACGGCGGAATCGCATACAACAGACTCGAACTAGTCAGAATATGAACCTGGCCAAATCGTGCGCTATTGTTGTGATATGTACTGTGGTTTGTTATTTACCGTATGCGGTGGCAAGGTCGTACCAGCGACAGTATTTTCAGACGTCGGGTTTTGGAATGTGGAGCGTTACGTTCGCCCTAGCCGCTTCCTCCGTGAACAATATTGTGTTCTTTTTAAGCAATCCAGTATTTAGAAATGAAGTCAAGAAAATCTTTCGAAAAAATAATTAATTTCATAGATATTATATACAGCAGTTGTTAAAAACTGGTAAATTAGCAGAACCAGCAGTCTGAAATTTATACAATTGAGCACTTGAAATACAAGAGATGAAGGAGAGCTGGTCAGATACATTATGGAATGAAGAGATCAGAAGAAGATGTGGGGTGGTAGACATTGCAGAGAAGGTGAGGGAAGCAAGGTTGAGATGGTATGGACACGTAATAAGAAGAGATGAAGGAGAGCTGGTCAGATACATTATGGAATGAAGAGATTAGAAGTTGTGGGGTGGTTGACATAAACTAACTTTATTTATACTGCATGGATAGCTCTATCAGTTCTAAACTGTTCTTTCTAGAGATCCAGTTAGGATCATCTCTAATTGGTCCAATTTTACTATCGGCGAAAACCTAAACTAACTTTATTTATACTGGATAGCTCGAGCTCTATCAGTTCTAAACTGTTCTTCCTAGAGGTCCAGTAAGGATAATCTCTTATTGATCCAGTGTTACTACAGGAGGAAACCTAAACAAAACTAACTTTATTGATAATGGTAGCCCTAGCAGATGCTTCTCCCAAATTTCTGTTGTCGCAACGTAAGTTGTTACTCATTTTCTTTTAATTTTACTGATTAATTGTTAATATATTATTTATAAAATAATTTAAAAAATGATTAACAAACGTAAGATATCAACAGCGACGCAGGCTGAAAATGATCATTGATCATGGCACATTTTAATTTATATCTCTCAAATATTAATTTCTAGAAACATTTTAGTTTATGTAACTCGTAATAAAATATAAGAACTTAATTAAAACTTAATTGACCGATATATATTTTTGTCACCAATGCGCAACTGTAATTAATATTTTCCACTCTAGAATTCAACCGTGCAAAATGGATAACTCGAGCGAGCCCGATGATGGCGACAAATTTTGGGAAACATGTTATTTTTACACAGATAAATTACGAATGATCACTGGCTTCCCATCCAACGTGTATTACATAAACTACATTAGCGTATTGATTTGTAATATTCTCTTGACAGTATTAACAATATTTTTGAATTCAGTCACAATTCTGGCTTACATAAGATCTACACAGCTTCAAAGCAAGAAGTCGTATTTCTTAATCATGTTGTTATCTGTTAATGATCTTTTGGTCGGGGTGTTTGGCAATACAAGCTTCATACTAGTTCTTGCTATGGAGATAATCGGACATCCAAAATGTGAAATCTCGATTGCATTTCAATTTTTAGCGTTCTACACGGCTGCTATGAGCATTATGACTCTTTTTGGACTAAACATTGAACGCTATTTATCCATCTTGTATCCGTTTTATCACCGTACGAAAGTCACCAAATCAAGATTACTGAAAATGGTCGTAGGGTTTTGGTTCTTCATTGTAACACTGCGCTTATCCCAATTGGCTTTTGGTAAAATTATTAATACAACGATTAGTATCGTACTTGTTTTCGTCGCTTTCGTCACGCTGTATATTTACGTTAGAATATGCATCGCAATACGAAGGCGGCCGCGGGTAGCGGAAACGCGGGAAAGGGAGGGACGTGGTACGGAGGTGCGGGTATCAGTAGGACGGACGAATCAAACAAAAGAGTTGCAAAATATCAAAATGGCTAAATCGTGTGCTTGTGTTGTTTCCATAGCTTTTATATGCAATGTACCGTTTGCTTTCACTCATTCTTTGCCGACAAGTAATATAATTTCGACAATATTCGCGTTGTGGAGTATTACACTTGCATTGAGTGCTTCGTCCTTGAATTCCCTTGTCTTCTTTTGGAAAAATCCAATTTTAAGGAAGGAAGTAAAAAACGTTTTTCAAGGCATTAACATATGTTAGATTGTACTTTGTATCAAAAGACTTTAATTCGCTGAACCATAATAATGAGTAAGACTTTTATGAACAGTCGGGAAGCTTTCTCACAGAAAGTGATTTTCAGAAAGGTCCTGACAGAATTAATTTAGATTATGTCAATTAGTGTAGGTAGGTAGGTAAACTTTATTTAAAACAACACGCTAGCCTCGTCAACTTTCGCTGATTTCCACAAGGGGCGTGTTCATTACATCAATATAAAAATATTTACAAGAATATTTACAAAAATCAACCTATTAGTATGGCTATAATAACTATATTTACAATAAATTACGTGAAATTGTGAGCAGTAATTCCATTTCTAAATATCAGCAATGAATCCGAATCACACAAATCTGGGGGTACGGAATTCCACAATTTCGCCCCATCATAAGAAAAACGTATGTCAATGGACCATTTGCATTATAGACTAAATTTTGATCTAGACAAAAATTTCATCACAGCTTGAAAGAGCATCACAAAATTAGTAATATTCCAAAGTTTCGTTGCGAAATGTTGTAAAATGCGGATAATATAGCCTTGCCAAATTTGCCGTTTTTCAGTCATTTTGTATTACAAACGGGAAATTGACAGCCCAATCGGGTGTTGGGGCATCAGTTTCCCGTTTGTAATACAAAAATGACTGAAAATTGCAAACTTCGCAAGGCTATATTATCCGCATTTTACAACATTTCGCAACGAAACTTTGGAATATTACTAATTTTGTGATGTTCTTTCAAGCTGTGATGAAATTTTTGTCTAGGCTTGTCTAGATCAAAATTTAGTCTATAATGCAAATGATCCATTATGTATCTTTTGTATGTTACGTAACACGCGCTCAAAACTAATTAGTATAATTTTCTATTTGGTTAGGACTAAATTCAATTTTTTAAAAAGTTTGGTACGTTTCTCAAGGCGGCAAACAAACTTAAAAAGTATGTATAGTCCTTTATCTATAAAATTATGCTAAAATGAAGAGATCTTAGATGGTACGCCAAAGAGAAAATGATGTCTGAAGTTCAGTAAGTTTTGCTCATATTGCTGTATAAATATGGCGTCAATTTTACAGCATCAATGTTAATTGTATTTAAATTGACAATAACGTACAATAATTGACAATAACGTACAAAGTTGTCCTTCAGTAGCATTATGTAAATGTTGTTGGTTCAAGTGAGGCCAAAAGCTACTGTTAAAAGTAAAGTAAAATTAGGCGGAAACTTTTATTTCAAAACTATGAGAATATAAAAAGTTTAAATATAAAAGTTTCCGCCTATAATTTTACTTTACTTTTAACAGTAGCTTTTGGCCTCACTTCAACGTTAAATTGACAATATTTAACTATTATTTTGTGTTTCTAAACCGCCAGATACATTTAAAAAGGCTGCTAACTGTATAAACTACAAAATAAAGCTAAAACAATTTTAAGAGGAACCCCAAAAAGATTCTAGGTTATGAACACTTTTCATCGCAAATACGTGTCGATGAAATACTTAAAAACACACAAACAACGATGATAGAACCTACGAACATATTTCGAATGTTGTTTGTGATGTTACTCTGAGTATATGCATCCACACCGGGCAGGCTGAAAAGTTTGCCTGACCACGGTGGGAATCGATAAGATAAGATTTAATTATGCCTCTCTGGGCAACTCATGCATCTAAGAAAATTACAGAAATATAAATCTTACAGTAATATATATTACAATTATTAAAAATTAGAAACAAGAAATATGTCTTCGCATAGCAACCTCTGGATGCAATTTAAGATAAGTAACATGGTCATTCTTATCCGGAATTCTGTTAAAGATTTCTTGCGATAAATACCAATATCCGTGACGAGAATCCGGGTTATAACTTTTTAGATCATCAAGTCCTGCCTTAAAGGCGTTTACACTATCGAACGCGCGACTTTTGAGGATAGGATAGGATAAAACTTTATTTGACTACGCTGGCCACTTCAACCATAGCTGCTTTCCAAGTGGGGCGTAGATAAATGTTACAAAAATATATAAAATACAAAATCACTAAGAATATTAAGAAATACGAATACAAATACATATTACAAAATAAATGGTATACAAAACTCAAATAGCTAATTCGTCAGACTAACAGAGGAAATATTTCTATTGAAAGAATTTAAAGATTTGCTGTTTCTTACTTGTTCAGGAATGCTATTCCAGATTTTAACCCCACTATATCGAAAACATTTTCTGCCATACTCCGTATTTGGTCGTGGCAGAAAGAGAGACGAATTCGAACCTCGTAAATTATATAAACTGTGGATATGGTTAGAATTCTGGAACATTGATGAGAACCTCGATGGTGCCAAATTATTGACAACCTTAAACATGAGACGGGCCATATTATGTTTTCGCCTTTCTTCCAAGCTTATCCTTTGAGATATCAGTCCAATGCTCTGCATGCCAACTGAGCTACGAGGGACTACTAGAGACTTGACACACACAAAAAGTACATTTCGAATGTATTTTAATTCTACTTTTAGATAATAGATTTAGTGAGTTATCTTCGTCCCATTAATGTCTACCCCACCGTGGAACCTGCTGGACTGTACACAATAAAGGACGCGCAGGAAAGGTACAGCGTACAAGAGTCTGTGTATTGGACACACAAATATCAGTGAACCCATAGATATCTTATATACACTAGATAGCGCATCGCTTTTAGTAAAATTGAAGCCAAGAATATTCCAGCGGTTATCCCCCATTTGAATAGATGGCGGCCATGTTGGAGTTTTCCACTCGCTAATAAACGCTTAAAAAACAAGAATAACTTTCGTCATTTGAATAGTTTGAAAATGTATTTGGAATAGGTTTAACTTAATGTTTAAGTCCCCTGTTTAAGAAATAGAAAACATACGAGTCTTCTCATTTCATGGGAATATCCTGAGTCTGCAATCACGATTTCAATTTTTGAATTGCGGAATAGTTAGATGCACTATCTAGTATATATAAGATATTTATGAGTGAACCAGTGAACTCAATTTATTTTACTTTAGAGACTTTTTCTACTTTAGAGACTCTACTTTACTTTAGAGACTTTGGTCATTATTTTGGGCGGGAGTGGCACCGAAGAGAAATGTTTTTCTTGGCGTTAAAAAGTCCAAAAAAAATTTCCCAACCTCAAATATCAATTAAGAAATAAATACCCAACCTTGGCCAAAAACTTTACAAAAGGGTACCATTCAGTTGTCACAGATCACAGATGTCCTTTACCACTTCTATGGCATGAGTTCAGAAGGTTCAGATTTTGATGAGAGTTTTTTCTCGTTTGACTGGTAATATCTGGTGATATATATCGAACTCTTACAGGGCATTTTTTTAAGAAATTACAACTATTGGGGTCTACTAAGCTCACTCACACACAATAAGTGAAAGTTCAATCTGAGCTTCTTTCGAGTGTCATTGCTGTTTTTGAATAGCTGGAGGGTTAGTGTCATACCTTACTATGTGACTGCTCACCCTCCAGCTATTCAAAAACAGCATTGACACTCAAGAAAAGCTCAGATTGAACCGCCACTCATTGAGTGTGAGTGTGAGTGAGCTTTTAGAATACGGGCGTAAGTCTCAATGAGGGCCTTTCCCCACACAATTACGCGTACATAAAGACCATGCTGTGCTGACTTTAATAAGATGGAATATCGAGAATGTGAGAGGACGTGCATGAGAAAGCAGGCAGATGCATCTTTTTCAACAACGGTGACTTTTTATTAATGATCGAAAGGGCCCAGCTCATCTAAAAATCATGCTTCACTACTGGGGAAACCAAAGGGCCTACTGGGGTAAATGTCCCAGTAGTTATCTTGTCAAAAAATGCCCTCATACCATTATCACTCTCTTGCAACTCTTGTTCTCGTTTGACTGAGAATTGAAAAAAGCTCTCATTTGATGCAAACTTTTGCTTCTCAATTCTCCTCGACTCTAATGGCTTTTGTTGAAACCATGGATCATAAAAATACTATACTTTTTTTACCATCCATGCTGAAACTAACTTGTTTACAGTATGGATTTTATTTATGGTTTCATGCAGTTTACGACAATATACGCGAGGTAAAAATGAGACGAACACGACGGTGAAAGAAAGCCTGAGATCTGATGAAAATTTTCAAGATGAAGAAATCCCTGTTTTATTCAAGGAACAAAAATCAACTTCAATGTTTTCTAATGCAACTGTTTCGTATTCTGCTCCAAGTGATGAAGGTGAGATCATGGGCTACTTTGATAAATGATGTAGCTATGTTATTGCTTTCAACTGACCTAGTAGTCGAACACCGCTGAAATTCCCTGTGTCAATTTGACAAACACCACAGATTTCTCTAACACTGGATCACTAAGAGATGACTCTTACTGGAACTCTAGGGAGAACAGTTTAGAACTGATAGAGCTATCCAGTATAAATAAAGTTAGTTTAGTTTAGGTTTCCTCCTGTAGTAACACTGGATCACTAAGAGATGATCCTTACTGGACCTCTAGGAAGAACAGTTTAGAACTGATAGAGCTATCCAGTATAAATAAAGTTAGTTTAGTTTAGGTTCCCTCCTGTAGTAACACTGGATTAATAAGAGATGATCCTTACTGGACCTCTAGGGAGAACAGCTTAGAACTGATAGAGCTATCCAGTATAAATAAAGTTAGTTTAGTTTAGGTTCCCTCCTGTAGTAACACTGGATTAATAAGAGATGATCCTTACTGGTCCTCTAGGAAGAACAGTTTAGAACTGATAGAGCTATCCAGTATAAATAAAGTTAGTTTAGTTTTCCTCCTGCAGTAACACTGGATCATTAGGGAGTTTAAGCTTCGCGTTTCCGGAAACGGCAGGTTCGAACCCCGAATTTTCTTTCTTGTGTCGAAAGAATAGTCACGCATTGCAGTTTTAAAACAGCAAGTTCATTTACTCTTTATTACCTGATACCGTAACATTTTTCTTTGCCTGGCGTTTGCCGTTTGCCGTATAACGCGAAGCTTAAACTCTCTAATAAGAGATCATCCTTACTGGACCTCTGAGGGTAAACAGCTTAGAACTGATAGATCCTGCATTGATAATTATTTTTCTACTTCCAGTACTAGCAGAATGTAAACAGTTAGGTCTGGAAGAAGAAAACCTGATGGGGAAACCACGTCGAAGACGGCGTAGAAATCAAATACCCTTGGGAAGCTGTGCAAAAGATATAACTACATCTAGTGAAATTTCGAATGGTGTGATAGAAGACTCGATTGAAGATCCGCCTGAGAAACGTTACATGGTTGACTGCTCTGAAGATAAATGTGACAAACCCTAGATATACTGGGAAGAATTTTCTTGAAGGGATTTATAGATCGAAATATCTAGTGGATTTTTGACACATTTATTAAATAAGACCAGGAGCAGTTGCGAAAAATGAAACTATGGGTCCCTCTAGCAGGAATCGAACCTGCTGCCGTGCGATTCCTGGTTAGCGGTCGCAAGGCGGCTATTAGACTTGCTCCAAGTCTCTCTTTCATTGTTCATTGTCATATCGATCAACTATAGTGTACATTACATGACGCAGCACGGAGAGGCGGACCGAGAAAGAGAGACTTCTGGGTTCAAAAATGAAACGAAAATGTAAAACTTGCTTTAATATAGTGGACCGATACTATATGACAGTGAAAGAGAGACTTGGAGCAAGTCTAGCCGTCTATAGTCCCCAATAAATAAAAGTAGGGTAAGCCCCCCCCCCCAAATTTAGAGAAAAAATTCAGGAAAGATGAAAGAAAACTGGCACGTGTATTAAAAATATCAAGTAGAAAATATGTTATGAGGTCCGAAAATTTTTTTGCCTCCCCCGCCCTCCCC
>CACRXK020005155.1:17557-29040 GCA_902702795.2 Paramuricea clavata
CCACAGCAAGCGGAAATACAGCGCACTTTCCGAAAGATATCTCGGAGGGAAATTTCTGGAAGACTTTTACCACAACAGGGCATCCTTTCACCTCAGAGGTTAGAACGAAATGAACCATGCAGCAATCATAGACTAACATATAAAGCTATTAGTGTAAGTGAGAGCGCTATTAAAATTGGTGGTTTATTATTCCTCTTCGCTTTTGGGATATGAAAAGTTCGAAAGGCCTCGATAGTTTTTCGGACATGTTCTCGAACGCTTTCCTCGCTGCCACTTTGCACACAAACTAACGCTAAATAAGCAAAAATGCGACCAAAGTTTGTCATATTTATATCTCTGTAGACTTGGTCAAGGTTTAGACTATGAGCACCCACTGCACGATATAGATCTCGATGGTGGTTGAGAATTGCATTTATATGAAACGATAAAGTCTGCCTATCGATATCGATTTCATTTTGTCTCAACTCGTCAAAAATTATATTTATATTATTCATCTCACCAGAGAACCTCTCCCCATAAAGGTTAAAACCCAAATGAGAAATGTAAGTGATTTATCTCAATAACATACATAACACATTCATGATGATAAAAACAATTTATTTCGTTTTATTACAGTTATTCATATTTCTTAAGGAATTCTTCCTACGCTTCCTTAGCATTAATGTTAGTACTAGTGAATGTTTCTCCCGTGTCTTCATTCTTGTATCGATATTCTAGCGGGTCACTGAATAGGACGAAGCCAGTCTTGGCCACACGAGGTTCGATCTCTTTCCATTCGAAAAATCCACAGCTGTCTATCTGAGGGCAACAGTAAAACAGGCGGTTCAGGGTGGGTCCTTCTTTTTTCACTTTACGTACGGTGCATACCATCCCGTGTTTGCAGCGTGGTCGAGGGCTTTCGTAAATGTCTCCCCATTGCCAAAAGTTGCAAGGATCATGTCGATCAAAACACGTGAAGAAGGGTCTTCCATAATTTTCTTTCATTTTATCTTTTACCACACGTAATTTGGCTAGTCTCTGATGTGTTGGGCAAATGGGATGATTGGAACCACTATTCTGACAGGCTTCCATTGCTCTCGTAAACAGATAACAGTCTTCGTCATGGCAAAAGAACTCGCAGCTCGGTGTTTCGCCACAAAACCAAAACCTACCACGAGCAGTTGTAGAACAAGCAGCTGGTTTACCGTGAAAACATTCCATCGTGAGCGTTGAATACAGACTATGCAGGTGAAAGGACACTAGCTGTATTTATAGTGATGTTACTGTATTGTAATGCTAATTGATCGCGTTGCCTGCCACATTTGGCCCAGACCTGCCCGCGTTAATTGGTCGCGCTACCTGTCACGTTTGGCCCAGGCCTGCCCGCGTTAATTGGTCGCGCTACCTGGCGTCATAGATTTTGCATGCTCATTATAAAATCCGCCAGATTGTTAGCCGAACAAAGTGACGTCATAGATTTTGCATGCTAATTACTTCCCGCACCAAATCATACTTGCATACTAATTACTTCCGCCGCCATAGTGGGGGGCTTTACTACTCTGGCTGAGACTCGCGAACACCACCATGGACAATGGACTACAGGATTACAATTTGTAAATAACACACGTTGCCTCGTGCCTTTTGTAAATTTTGATTCCAGCTTGCTGCAAATTTTATGTCTGGCTATTTATCGAAAATGTTCTTCAAGGTAAGATGAAAGTTTGATCACAAATAACAATGTGTTTTGGTCGAATTATTTTACATATTGACACAATTGTATACGAAGGAAACATTATCTGACTTGTACAAAGATATTCCTATAGCAACCCTGTGTCAGTTACATCTATTAACATGTCAAACGAATTTTGTAAAAGGTATGACGGTCTGTAGCACGGTGCAACGAATAGAATTGTTCAAATTAACGTCGAAACTTGCGGCCCATAATAGCCAGAAGTAATCGAGTATCCATACAGTAAAGTTTTAACAAATATTGCTGCCCTGAAAAACGATGGCTGAGAAGCTAGTGCCCTTTTGAAATGGCTGCCCCCGCCGCTTCACATTGCTTCCGGCGCCCCTGGTAAAAATATATCTCTGAGATATGTCCATTGTTAATAGCATAATATGAAGTAATCCTACCAGCCTACATTTATAGATTCATCTTGCTGTGTCACTACTGACACTACAGTACTCAGGGTATACTAATCTTTTTTATATAAATGCTCAAAATTTCTTGTACTATATAGTTTTGCAGTTCTGACTGAGTACAATCTTAATCATTACAAGTGAATGGTGTCATCAGAAGCGGACATATCATATGAAACAAAAGTGTCAACAAATAGATTTTGTCTCCCCATCAGGCATCAGCAGATTTTTCAGTTGTTTTGCAATAGGGAGGTAGCCTTGAAGGTGCCATTATTGTATAAAAACAATAGTTGGGACAAAAACTGACTTAATATATTTCAGGCCTTAAAATATCTTTTACAGGGCTGTCTGACAAAATGTCCGATGACGTTGAGTTTGGGTTGGACATATGTCCGATGACCTTCAGTTCAGTTTTGATTTGGAAATAAGTCTGAATGACACAAATGAATATCAGCACAATGTATTAATTCTAAACGGTAAATGTTGTGAAGATATTAAATAATTTGTGTCATTCATACTTATTTCCAAGCCAAAATTAACTTGCTTGCAAGAACAGCAGTAAGACTTCGACAACTTAAGCCTGTTTTCCCCTTCACCATTTCGCTAGCACGTTGCCGCCCCGCGCTCGATCAGCCTACGTTGAAACAACATTTCCATGCAGTTTACTTTTTATACTAGAAAATACATGCATGCAGAAACCCTCGCCTTGCTGACAAAACCATTTTATTTTCCGAACGTGAAGTATTTTAAGTAGTTGTCATGGTAACACGATAATTTTTTAAGAATGTTTTTACAAATGAAAAATCCCCTATAAATATCACTTTTAATTACAAAATTATCAATTTGCTAAACATATATATGTTAGGTATGTTATTATACGTAATATAAGCTTGAATTTAAGGTAAAATTCAACCACAAACGCTTCGCAAAACGTTTTAAAATGTTCTTTTACTATAGAACTAAACTGCCTTTATCGATAAACTTTGAGTTCGAAATAAAATGAATCCAAATTCTCCCATGCAAATAACTTTGCTTAGTATAATAAAAAGTGTAATCAATAAAGAAACACTGAAATAATACGCTGTCTTGTTTCATATTTATACACAACGATCGGCTTTTAAAGTAATTACAGTAGGTATGTTATTATACGTAATATAAGCTTCAATTTAAGGTAAAATTCAACCATAAACGCTTCGCAAAACGTTTGAAAGTGTTCTTTCTATATAGAACTAAACCGCCTTTATCGATAAACTTTGAGTTCGAAATAAAATGATTCCAAATTCTCCCATGTAAATAACTTTGCTTAGTATAATAAAAAGTGTAATCAATAAAGAAACAGTGAAATAATACGCTGTCTTGTTTCATATTTTATATACGCAACGATCGGCTTTTAAAGTAATTACAGCCGAGATTACAGTATATTAAAAGCAAACAATGCATCAATATTTAAAACAAACTTACTTCGTTAACGACGGCACCTTTACTTCCTTCTTTTAGCAATCCTCTTGCCTTTATTTCATCAAAAATCCTTTGCAATTTACAAAATCTTGCAAAAATGAAATATATTTGCAAGAAATCATCAAATCAATTTCGCTGTCGTCAATCGTCATGCAGCCGTTATAATGCCAATTTTAAATTGGACCAATCAGTGTTGGCTATTCATTACAGTCCGCTATATTATGGGATCAGTGAGGATGACCACCCACCGAAACACGCACAGTGACCCACGCCCGCGATATTTGATAAACTTTAGACTTCGCTGATGCTTCCCTTCCCCGGGTGTAAATAGCCGGGGGGAATTAGTACCCTCGCACGGCGCTTATTCGCGCCGTCGGCTCGGGGACAATAGCGAGGTTTAGCAAAGACGACGCAACGTCAAAGACGACGCAACGTCAAAGACGACGTGAAAATGGCGTAAAAATGGCGTAGGCACATCCATAGATGGGCATGTCACGCCATTTTTACGCCATTTTCACGTCGTCTTTGACGTCGCGTCGTCTTTGCTAAACCTCGCTAATACTCAATTGTCCTCTGATTTTCCATTTACCATACGAGCCTTACTGCGGATTGATTTACGTTGGACAAAGCTACAGTTCGGTCGGATACCAATACACTAGGGTCGGACAAACAGTAAACCCCAGTTTCACTTATGTCGACAGAATGTCCGGTGGCTTCCTCTCTATACTGTACGTCGGACAATTTCATGAATGACATGAATGGGTCAGACAATGTCTGTGACCGACCGATATTTTAAGGCCTGATATTTCTATATGTGAAATTGTTATTAAATTCTACATGTCCAATGATTCATTCAAATATTACTATTGTTTATATATAATATGATTTTGTGCAGTATTCAGTGGCAAGCTAGCTACCATGGCAACTGGTCATGCCACGCCAACAAACCTGCATCTATTTGAATAATGCAATTCATTAAAAACTCGCATAGCATGACGTGTTTGCTGGCTAGCTTCACCACTGACAGTGTTATTATTATACATACAAAAGCAAGAAGTTATAAGTGTTGAAGGTATTCATATAAAACTGCCCATGCCAAGAAAGTAGAATTAGAATATTTAGCTGACCTTTGACCTTGTGCAAGGTGTTTGATATCCAGATTGCACTTTTCCTATCTCCTGATTCCTAAACAGGTGTCTTAGGGCTGTTTACATGGTGGGATAATTTTTGATGTATTTGAATAAGTCACTAGGCTAAACAAAAGTTTAAATGCTTGTTAACAGAACCCAAATATTGTAGAGAAGATCTTGTAGTTCAAGAAGATTATTATTGAGGGGCCTGTACCGGGTTCCGAAATCCCGCCATCCCGACCGATTTTCGCTTCAAATCCCGTTATCCCGCCATGCCTCACCCCAATCTCCCGCTCCCGACTTTTTTCCTAACACTGTTCAACGTAGTATGATTTAAAGAACATTGTAACGACATAAAATACAATTCGAATACACCGGAATACAATACAACAAAGTTTAAAATAATAAATGACTCTAGATCGCGACTCTTATGAAAGCAGCAATCATATTGATGATTGATGGGGGACAAATGTTCGATATCATCCTTGAAAACAGTAAATTTCGAGCACACAAACAAATGACAACAGGTCAGCTAACGTACGGCTACAAGTTTTGTTGATTTATTCCGCTAATCGTGGGTTACTTCCCGCATATCGCCATGGTATTTTTATTAATCCCGCTTCCCACGATGGAATAAAATCCCACTTCCCGCCAGTGTTTCTCTTAAAATCCCGAATCCCATTTGAATTTTAAACGCATCCCACCATTCCGCAAAACCGGTACAGGCACCTCATTGTTGCTTGAACAACCTTTCGTTTACAGTTAACTATAATCTATCTCTATGAAATGTTTTTTTGCTGAATGGGGTGCACTGTGATTCATTTCAATGCATCGAAATCATCCCGCCTCATGTCTCGTCCTGGCAAAGCTGGATCTTAATATAAACAGTCCCTTATTCAGCAAATTGCGCATGGTGCCATCCCTTGGGGGTGAGGCAGCAATTTCCTTGCGATAGTAACTTCTAGTACATATCCAAAAACAATTCATGGGCTTTACGCTTGAATGCTTGAAATGAGCTGGAAGATCTAATATCTGGTGGCAACATTTTTATAAAAGTATGCTCCAGTGTACCGAAGTCCACTCCTGGTGATTGATAGTTTATAGTTTGGTATCCATAAGTCCATATTGGCAGTGCTTCTTGTATGTCGCTGGGAAATTGTTGACAATGGTTTAAACATATTACTTAAATAGTCTGGAGTCAAGTTATTTAAGGATTTATAAACTAGGCAAACTACCCTATACATAACTCTGTACTTTATTGGTAAAATGTTTGACTGTTCCAAAAGTGGTTTAGATGGAGAAAGTTTTGATTTATCATAAATTAGTTTTAGGATAAGTTTTTGTAGTTTGTATATTCTTGAAGTGTGTGGTGATTGTCCCCAAACGGTGCAGCAATAATCAATCCTAGGTTGAAAGAACGTGTTATAAAATAGAATCCTTGTTTGAAGTGGCAGATACATTTTGATTCGGCGGAACAGAGCGATAAGTTTACTTAGATTAGAAGCTAGATCATTGATATGGGCTCTCCAACAGAGATGATTATCAACAATCACACCCAGCAATCTTTTTGATTCTACATTTTCAAGCACAGTATTGTTGTAATTGATATGGAGTTCAGAAGAGCCAATTTTCGTAGATTTTTGATATGTACAAATCACCATAGATTTTGATTTCTCGCCATTGCTCAATGTCTTCCATGGCAGACGAGAGTGTGCAATTCAACTGGTTCATGGAATTTCCAGAGGAGTGCAAGGTGGAATCATCAGCATAAAGATCTACGTTCTGGTTACTATGTAAAGGGAGATCGTTAACAAATAAAATAAATAGAAGCGGTCCCAGAATACTTCCTTGTGGTACGCCAAATGAAACAGGAGCTATTGATGAAATGTGATTTTTAATTTGAACACACTGATATCTTCCGGAAAGATAAGAATACATCCATTTAATTAGCTAGAGTTTCATCGAAACGATAACATTTAAGCTTGGAGATGAGAATATCGATGTTGATCATGTCAAATGCTTTTCGAAAATCAATAAGTGTTACACCATTAAGTTTTCCATGTTCAATATTTGTAAGCCATGTATCTACCAACTTAACAATTGCACTTTCACAAGAATGGTAGCGTCGGAATCCCGATTGTCCTTTATACAGTAGGTCAAAAGATATTAAGTGGGTGGTTATGCTGTTATGGTAGTGACGTTCCAACAGTTTGCTTTGAAAGATTATTGCTTTTAACTATATAACAATGAATTTCCGAAATATGTACTGTAGGTATGTTGTTCTGCATTTTGTTAGCTTTGATTTAATGTAAAATTTAACGTGAAATGTTCATTTTAATATTAAACTATAAACTGCTTTTTCCGATATAAAACTGTACGGGTTTTTATATAGTTTATAAAACAAAATAAGTTCAAATTGTTGAGTAATTTCAGTTCGGTTTTCAACTGAATTTGCACTCCTTTACATTTTACCTTTTAATCTTAAATTAAACAGGGTAATTTTGCAAACTTTAATACAGCTTCACTGAAAAGGAAAGCAGTGCATGTTTTACGCAATAAATTAAAGCAACAAAATTCGTAAACATTAAACATTCAATGCAAACTTGCCCTATATTCCACGATTTTCCATAGTAAATCAATTCTTCTCATTTCTTCAAACAATAATTGCTTCAAAGCCCATTGTGTGAAACGTGATTTTCCAAATATATGCTTTTGAAAATTGAAATCTTGCTTATCCCACTCATTTGAGATCAGTGAGGATGACCAACCACGGTTGGTGACCGACGCCCGCGCTCATTGATGAACTTTAGACTTGGCTAATGCTTCCCTTTCCCCGGGTGTAAATAGCCGGGGGGAATTAGTACCTTCGCACGGCGCTTCGCGCCGTCGGCTCGGGGATAATAATAATAATCTTTATTCAGGTAGCCAATTTCACCCGAAGGTGATTTACAATTGTGTCCTGTAATTACTTAATTAGAAATAAGTTACAAATTTGCTTAATAGTAAAAATATATACAGTTAATAGAGTATGTACGGAATAGTGAGTTACATACAATATGAAGTTATTTACAAAGTCTTCTCTTAAAAATAGCAAGATTTGGTGCTTCACGGGTGGTCACATCGAGAGTGTTCCAATCATCTACTGATTTATTTATTGTTGTCCATTGACCCCAGTTTGTTCTAGATTTAGATTTACGGATGTCCTTATTTTGTCTTGTATTATAATTACGAAAATCCTTACTCTCCCTATATTCTATAATCAATTTTATGTAAAAACTTATTATTTACACATTTGTACATAAAGATAACACGATGTTGTGATCTCCGAACTTCTATAATGGCTTCCATGTCAGTAAATGCCTCAGTGCGTCGGTACCAGATTATATTACCATAGTCTAACACTGGTAAAATCAAACTATAGAACATAATCCTCGCATATTGTGGCAGTAGATGTATGATACGCCTGAGCAGTCCTAACCTTTTGTTGATTTTACTTCTAATGTGATCTATATGGTCCTCCCATGAAAGATGATTATTAATTTTAATTCCCGGATAATTGAATGTTTCAACTTCGTATCATATTCATGTTTGTTCATGTTTGTCATCATTCAACATATTTTGGAACATTGAACATTAAATTATTCAGCAGTTATCAAGGGGTTACTGACAAACCGGTTTTATATGACAAAGTTTTTATTGGCAAGCTTTATTTGCTCGTCAGTACTGCAATTTTGATAAAATTTTCTATGACGAGTAGACTTGCTCAAAATCTACAACATGCCAGCTATTGGACAAATGTTCTTGTCATGGAAAAAAATTGCAAAGTACAAATTAATTTTGCTCATCTGTGGCAAACTATAAATTGAGATATAGTCATATTTTTGAATTTGAATATAATAATTTTGTCAGACTTGAGACCTAGCGGCTTATGGAAGTTTGGGGCTCCTTTTAAATATTACATTTACTAATAAAGTTTTATAAAGTATTGAAACTAATTCACGTGAGACTTCAAAATACAGAAATGAACAAGTGAAAATAAGCTGGTCGTATAAAAAATGTTATTACATTAATAACATTTAATTTAGGTTTAAACAAAGGAAGAGATGATGCATCACAAATGTCTGAACTAAGCACTATATTGTATAATAATAAAAATTGGCGTAATTTAGATGTTGTTGTTGTTGTTGTTGTTGTTGTTGTTGTTGTTGTTGTTGTTGTTGTTGTTGTTGTTGTTGTTGTTGTTGTGGTTGTGGTTGTGGTGGTTGTGGTTGTGATTGGTGTTGGTGTTGGTGTTGGTGTTGGTGTTGTTGTTCTTGTCACGTTACCGGGAACGGCAAACGGTAGGTTCGAACTTTCTTGGCAAAATTTTCGTTGGACGTTTTCGTTTCATATTTTCTTTCTTGCGTCGAAAGAATAATTATGTATTTCAGTTTTAAAACAGCAAGTTTATTTACTCTTTATTGCCTGGTACTGTAAATTTTTTCTTTGCCTGGCGTTTGACGTATAATAATAATAATAATAATTTATTAATTTATATTGCGCAAATATCAACTGAATTGTTTTCAATTGCGCATTACAATCGATGTTACAATATGATTAGATTAATTAACCTATTTTACATAAGATTCGCTATTTACAATGACTCTTGAGTATATTAATAGTTTGGACGTTCTCTGGTTTATAAAAATTTATTGAAACGAGCTTTCGACTGCCAGTCTGCAGTCTTCAACGGGCAAGTGATAATGAATTACATGGAAAAACATTGGTTTACAATTACATACAAAAACAATTAAACAGTTCCGCTTTAAACAGTTCTGTTTAATTGTTTTTGTATGTAATTGTAAACCAATGTTTTTCCATGTAATTCATTATCACTTGCCCGTTGAAGACTGCAGACTGGCAGTCGAAAGCTCGTTTCAATAAATTTTTATAAACCAGAGAACGTCCAAACTATTAATATGAATAATCCTGGTTACGCTTCTACCATTTTTAAACTCTTGAGTAGTTAATAAATACTAGTGTAAAAAGTGTTGGTTAAAAAGAAAAGTCTTAATTGATGATTTAAACCCGTTAATACATCTAATGTTCTTTATTTCAGCCGGTAAACTGTTCCATACTTTAGGCGCAGCTGCACTAAACGATCTGTCTCCTAAAGTTGCCAAAAATTTTCCTTTAGGGCGCATAAGCGTTATACTATTTTGTGATCGTAGACAGTATCTAGTTGGTTGTTTGACGGTGATAAGATCCATAATGTACTGTGGAGAGCTACCATAAATAGCTCTAAAAGTCAATAGCAGTATCTTAAATTGAATTCTTTGTTTAACCAGTAGCCAATGCAACAATCGTAGTAATGGAGTTATATGACAGAACTTACTCTCCCTAAAAATGAGACGGGCCGCTGCATTTTGAATCCGTTGAAGTTTATGGAGTTGATATGATGGTATACCATAAAACAAGCTATTACAATAATCAAGCGTGGAGGTTATGAACGTATGGACAAGTATCTCGGTGGTCTGTCTAGAGAGATATGGTCTAATCCTTCTAATATTATACAAATAATAGAAGGCAGTTGAGCATGTTCGTGTAATATGAGCATCCATAGATAGATTCCTATCCAACCACACGCCTAAGCTCTTAATAGGAGAATTAGAAGGCGAGATGTCAACAGCGCCGATCGATATACAATTGAGATCCACTTTCTCTAACTGCTGCCTCGTTCCTATTATAAGGAACTCCGTCTTGACATCATTCATTAAAAGTTTATCCTTGGACATCCAGTTCTTAATATCGTTCACACACAATTCCATGCTCTTGGCAGCTTTCACATCTCCATGCTCCTTACTAGGATTGAAGGAAAGATATAACTCGGTATCATCAGCAAAACAGTGAACATTTGGAAGATGATTTTTGATGACATTAAAAAGTTCACTACCATAGATGGTAAAAAGTATGAGTCCAAGACACGAACCCTGTGGGACCCCCCAACTTAGATCGAACTTCTCAGAAACTGCTCCATGCACAGCAACTCGTTGTGATCTACCTTTAAGGTAAGAACCGAAGCACTTCAAAACAACACCTTCAATACCAAGTTTAGTTGACATACGATCAAGCAAAATGTCCTGATCTATGGTTTCAAAAGCGGCACTAAGATCCAGTACCACCAGAAGCGTTACGTGTTGCTTGTTCATATTAAGCAAAATGTCATTAGTGATTTTGAGTAGCGCGGTCTCGGTGCTGTGATTCTTTCTATATGCTGACTGCAGAGGAGGAAACAAATTATTAACAGTCATGTGACAATGAGTTTGATTAGAGGCAGCCTTCTCCGCGAGTTTTGAGATGAATGGTAGATTACTCACTGGTCTTCGATTTTGAGATAAGATAAGATAAGATAAGATTTAATTATGCCTCTCTGGGCAACTCATGCATCTAAGAAAATTACAGAAATATAAATCTTACAGTAATATATATTACAATTATTAAAAATTAGAAACAAGAAATATGTCTTCGCATAGCAACCTCTGGATGCAATTTAAGATAAGTAACATGGTCATTCTTATCCGGAATTCTGTTAAAGATTTCTTGCGATAAATACCAATATCCGTGACTAGAATCCGGGTTATAACTTTTTAGATCATCAAGTCCTGCCTTAAAGACGTTTACACTAGGTGCATACTTAACAGAGTTTGGTAAATTGTTCCAATACTTAATTACTCTTACGCTAAAACAATCTAACGCAAATCTGGTCCTACAGAATCTGGTCCTACAGGATGATAC
>CACRXK020005156.1:0-29039 GCA_902702795.2 Paramuricea clavata
AAGATGACCCTTCTAGAGTAATATTCATACTATCACATTTTACAGCATTTGAAGCTTTAGGATACATATCCACCATGAGCAACTCATGAAAACACTAGCATTCGTTACCGAGATGAGAAATTAACTTTCAAGAGATGTGAAATATTAAACGTAAACAATAAATCACGTCATCAGCTGGCACGTGCCGGACATTTGATAATCTCAGGGGAAAACCGTATTAACTATAATGTCGGCATGCAAATGCAATGAGGACATGGCAAGGCATTTAAGAGTGCCGAGGAATAGGAACAAGGCAATTTTCCTTGTTTAGGTATACGCTGTATGTTTTCAATACATGAGAAAACACGACGCTTTTTGACAAAGATAAAGTATTTTTAAAGCATGCCGCATCAGTCTGCATGCGTAGGTTTGAATTTGCGATTGCGCTGATTATGTTAATAAGGAAGGCTGAAAACACACCCCTCCTATTAATTAACTTATACGGGCAAAAACGATGTTTTTAGCTTATGTGTTGAAAAAAGAATACAGCGTGTATAAACCTATGCATGACATTATAGTTAATACGGTTTTCCCCTGAGCTTATTAAATGTCTTGGACGTGCCAGATAACACGGAATATTGTTTAGGTGTAATATTTCACATCTCTTGAAAGTCGATTTCTCATCTCGGTAACGAATGCTAGTGTTTTCATGAGTTGCTTATGGTGGATATGCATCCAAAAGTTTCAAATGCTGTAAAATATGATAGTATGAATATTAGTCTAGAAGGGTCTTCTTTTAGAAATTCGTGGCAGGGCGAAATTAGCAAGAAATTTGCGAAGCAATTTAGACGATGCTAGACGTATTTGACATGTTATAGCCGTTCGACGACTTGAGCCACATAATAACACCATTTTTAGCGACTCGTTTGCGTTGTGTTTTTCGGATATTAAACATTGTTAATATCGTTAGTTCTAAAGAAAAGCGCAAAAAATGATATTATGTCATCAACATATCAATTCCTTATTCCTCGAAAGCGTAAATCTACGGACACCAAAGTTGTTGTATTCACGGAAGGATAAAAGTAACACAGCCGGGCCGTGCGCGAAATTAGTAGAAATAAGTTGACCGCATGAAATTACTTTTGAATACATTCTCCAGAATGGTCATCGATCAAATTTTTAAGTTTTTCATTATAAAGGTAACAAAATAAGGTTTTAAACGAGCTTTGCGATCTATCCGACCGCTGACCATTCCCTTTATCAGAAAAAGCAGTGATCTTTCAGAACAGTACCATGGACGAACGGAACGGAATAATGTTTTCATTTTCCATCACGTACTAAGGAATATGACAAGCAAAAATGGCCTTTCAAAAAAATTGAATATCCATCGGTAGTTAAGCGGCCAAAGCAGTTTGTTTACAAACTAGTCGTTCCAGCTCCATATTGAAATTGTATCTGGAGCTGGCTCCAGATTCGCCAATCTGGAGCTGCCAATCTGGAGCTGTCTGGCTCGTCATGTTGCTCACGTTACCCATCAGGAAACTAAATCAAGAGATCTAGAAATGTAATTTTGCTAGTATAGAATTTTTCTTGGCAGTATTGATTTAAGATTGAAAATAACAGACAATTATATAGATTTTCAAACACTCATTAATGATTCATAAGCTTATTGGCAAATCATGCCAACCATAATATGTCACGTGAAGAGGCTTTATACCTGATAAAACTCATCTGCATTCGCATTCTTTATATAAAAGTCCATCCTAATTAATATTCTTTATATAAAGAATACTAATAAGACGGCATCCATTGTACTCGTGTTTGAAGCTATTCATATTGTGGTCGTGTTTTATGATAAAACACTCCTACGCGTGTTTTAATCAAATAGTACATCATGGCCTATATTCAATATAAACCACACTAAATTTCAAAACCTGCAACTGCACAACAAGGTAAAATGTAATGCCGCACTCGCTGGAAGTAAATGTAATATTGGTTGGTTTAAGTTCCCGCCCATCCTGCTTTTCCTGCAGGGTATAACTGTATCTCCAATAATGCCGTACTTGCATCATTGCATGCATATATAAATCTGGGGCCGGTTGTATAAAAAAGTGATTAAATTGAACTATAGTTAGTGGAAACGTCATCCAATAAGAAGCGCGTATTTGAGAGTTAATCAATATTTGACTACAAAATAATGATTAAAAAAGTGATTAAGAGTTTTATACAATCGGCCCCAGGTCAATATTATGTTAATAGTTCGGCAGACTTTGGCTTTGGTTTTTTACTTCCTGACTCGCAAACGACCTACTTTATTCTCAAATTTTGCCAATTTACAACATCGCGTTATACAATTAATAATATACATGAAAAAATTTCTCGATTCAGATTGGCTATAAGAGCAGTGCAATTTTTTCAAAATACAGTGCTAAAAAGCAAAATACAGTGCAAATAAGTGAAATACAGTGCAAAAAAAATGAAATGCAGTGCAAAAAGTGAAAATAATACAAAAACCCCAAACATTACGAGTGACAAAATTTTCTAATAAAATTGTTTGTATTAAAATGATCTATTTCGCATGTGACCTATATACGCATGGACATGACTGCATATTTTTTCAAGTATATTATTAAGGTTACCTTTGAGTGTTAATTTTGCCTAAAAATTTTTTATTGGTTTCCATGAAAACATTAGATTAGTTCTACTATCTGACCAAGTTTGGACGAAAAATGTTGAAAACTCGCAGAGTTATTTAATAAAATACATTTCGCTGCAATAAGAAAAACATTGAAAATGTAATATTCAAATTCAATTTTCTCCCGAAGAATTTTACGGCAATTACTGATTTTCAAACGAGTTGTTCTCCTGCGGGTTTTAATGAATTGTTCTCAAATTTTCACAGGAGATAGCTAAAGACGTCAGTTTCAAAATTGTGTTCGGCTTTGTTCTATTTTTATAATAATAAGGAGCAATTCACTCAAACGATTCAGAAATATATTCCAGTCGTCAAAGAAATCGCCATATCAGCGGAATGACGAAATAAACAAAAATTTCCGAACACAATTTTTTAGAACAACTATTTTACTGTATAAAAATGATATTTTCATAAATATATCTTAAAACCAGCAGGAACATAACTCAAAAGTGTAAAGGTACCGCGACTTAAGATTTTCCTGAATAATTCTTACATTATTTTATTGTTTGTCAATTTTACAATTTTACCATATTTTGCATACACTGGCTAACATTTGGCGAAAATTTGATGAAAATCGGACTGATTTTGAGCGCGCAGTAGCGATTTTCCACAAAACGCCAAAAAGGGTGTCCTGTAACCTTAATAAGTAATAGTACGGTTTCTCGTGGAATTTGGAAAAACATACACTCGTGAGTTTTCAAAGATTTCAAATTGCACTCGTCCTTCGGACTCGTTCAATTTTGATCGTCTTTGAAAAACTCACTCGTGCATGTTTTTCCCAAATTGCACTCGAAATGGCATACTATTACCTATACTTATACTGTTTACAGTTGATGGCATATTTCAAGGTGATATGTGAATTACTTCAGCTCGGAAAGCCCGAAGAGAGAGCCTCGTTTTCGGGATTGAGTCTCGTTTTCGAGATATTGGCTTTAGAGCCTTTTATATCTTGTCGTTGATGACCTATTTATATCAAGGTCTAATTGTATATTATCTAATCTGATAACTGTATGATTTTGTAAATATGTCACCTTTAACAAGATCAATAAAGGGCTCTAAATCCAACATCTCAAGAAATCACGAAAACGAGGCTCGATAGTCGAAGCTGAATACTTTCCGGAAGGTTGTATTAGTAAGGAAGTCCGTATAATACCTGCATGACTATATGAGATCAATGATTCATATTCCGCCCTCACATTCTCTGCGCATCAATTATTTTTTTAGTACAACCGGCCGCCTAATATATTACAATATGTTGCTTTATTTATTTCTCCCTAGAAGATACCGAGTCAATTGTATAAACGTTATTGTAAGTCGGTTAAGCCTGTTTTCCAGTAGGTGAATTAGTTCGCGGGACCACATCAGCAAAAGCGGTGCCGACAAAGCCGGAAAAAGTCGCTCCGCACGAACAAATTCGCCTAATGGAAAATGAACTTTATGATGGCAGAATAGATATAGGACCTGGATTTGAGCCATGTCAAACACAATTCAAACGAGTACTTCGATTTTAAATTTTAAAGCCATGTTCTTTTGAAAAGCCTTTGAAATGTTACTTTTTGATAACTATTAAACAGTTATTGACAAAATCTTGCAGTCGCTATAACTCTAGCTACTCCGTCCTTAACTCAAGAGATCGAGAAAATGTAAATTTGCTACTATAGCGTTTTTCTTGGCATGCAGTTTGATTTATGGATGCAATCCAGACGTACTGCCTTTCTATTTCCTCATGTTGCTTTTGTGTTATTACATCGCCTATATTACATAAATCGTTTTATTACATGATGTGAACTTAACAGACGTCTATAGTGATCGATCGTTTTAATTTTCATTATTGCATTTCAATTTTTATATGTCCTTTGACGCAAACTGCATGCACTCAATATCATAATATATTAATACATATATATAATATCAATCACAATTATTCAGAGCATTATATAAATTCAGAACCCCCATCGTGAAAGTAAAAATCATTTTTTAACATCTTGGAGACAGAAGGTAAGATTCATTTCATAAATTTATTTTATACTTTTTCATAAATTTTGTACTTGTACTTGCATTTTATTTAATTTATATTGCTCGCTCCGATTTAATTAACTTGTTTCGTCTTGCATATTCAATTTTATATAAATACTGCTTGTTCTAGTTTTTCATCTTTGGAAAAATGAGAAACCATACGCACAGTGTAGGACGTTTGTCGAGTTACAGTGCAAAACCACGTGCACTAAACCCAAGTTCCACTATAGGCGAACGGTTTGAATTAATAGTTTTGATAAGACTTCTTATTTAAATAAACTTGTGTGTGTCTTTTAAGGAGGTTTATTGAACATTTTACACACACAATAATGAACCTGCACCAGATTTAAACTTCGAAGAAATTGTGATGCGTAAACTGAAGCTTTAATGCTTTCTTATACAAATCTTGGAGAACACACGCCTTTTAAAACCGTAACATTTTATATAATGTTTAACATGAGTTTAATTTAATACATTTTATCTTTAGTTTATCTTTGATCATGGAAATTACAAATACCTGGATCCATTATTTGATCTTTTCATTGATCGTCGCCATTGCCTTGTTGGGAAATTCTCTGGTCATCTATGTCTTGTTTTCTCGACGAAAAACCTTTCTCAATAAACCTTATGGTTTCTTTATTTTGAACCTGGCATTTGCCGATTTTCTAACTGCCATATTTTTGATTTTCAGGTAAGGTGTGTATATACTATAGCAGCGTAAAATAAAGACAGGATGTTATGAGTGCTACCGAGAATGTCATATCGACTTTTGATAGGATTTAACACTTTCTACCGCGCTTGAGTCCGGTGGCGTAGCCAGGGTCTCAATTTGGGGGGAGGGGCAACATTTTTATTGCATTTTTTGCGGAAAATTTTGAACTTTTAGATTCATTCACTTATTTTAGGACGAGGTTTGAAGAAAAGTTACAACAACAAAAAGCCATTCTCAAGTCGCCAAATGCTGTTAGATCGAAAAAAATAAGTTTGTAACACATTGTACTGCACACAGAAACACAACAGCAACAGCAACTTCGTTTTTGAAGTGGAAATTGTAATAAAAAGAATGAAGCTCACTTGGCCGCCATATTTGAACGTTCCAGTCGCTCATGACTGCCGCTATGTGCGTAAATTCAAGTTCAAATTTGCTTTCAATCTTCATAGGTATTTTTTACTGGAATTAGGATTCTAGATAGGGAAGATACAAAACAAGTGTAACTCCAAAGATCGATAATATTTATATATTTTTATATTTATCAAAAGATAGGGAAGACTACTGCAACTTTTATTGGTAAACAGTAGAGATGGGTATCATTATTCACATATATTGTACCCCCTCCCCCAATTTCTGCAAGGAATTCAGCCTTTCACAAGGGCAGTCTTTTTGCCCAGTGGCGGGGGGGGGGGGGAGGGTGAGAATCCCCACTTGCCCCATTCCCTTGGCTACGCCACTGCTTGAGTCAGTATGTTCATCCTGTAATACTCATCATCATCAAATTTTCTAGTCGTTTCCTCTACTTACCTTCGACGCCAACCTACAGCGAAACGGCTGCTGAAATATTCTGTAAGACAATCTGGTCAGGATGGTGTACCTTCGCTTTGGGTTATATTTCCATATACACCTGCGTATCGTTGACTATCGAACGCTGGATAGCTGTTGTCAAACCCAACACATATCGCTCATTGAAACCAAAACACGGTGTCCTAGCTGTACTCTTTGTCTGGATCTGCGGCATAGTGGCGAACGCGTCAGTTTTCTTGCGAATAAAGTACGATCCTGGTAAAAATCTCTGCAGATGGGCACCTTTTCCTTTTGCAGCGAGAGTGTTTCCATGGATAGATTTTACAGTGCAGTCTATCATTCCTTACACTACCATGGTGGCGTTGTATACTCATATCTATTTCCGAATGAAGAGTTTACCTCAGATTTCTTCAAATAGCGATCCCCAGCTGAAGAAGGTCACAATTGTAGCAGTGTTGACATGCTCGGCTCTGATTCTCGGATGGCTTCCAGGCCGGATCACATTCATGCTATCAAAGTTTGGTTACGTCAATACAAAAGGTATCCTACACAATTCATTTATCATGATGACCTTTTGTAATAGTTGTGCCAATCCAGTGCTGTACGGGATGTGTAACTCCAGGTTCCGTGCAGAGTACAAGATTGTGTTTAATAAAGTATTGACACTATGCGGTACTTCTGTAACACCATCTTCTTCCGCTGCTGTGCCTGATTCCACTGGAATACTTCATCTGCCTCGAAGTTCAGTCAAGTCCGATGTGCAACGAGGAACTCACGAACAGAGTACGTTGTAAAATTTTACATGGTATTTTAAACTCGAGGTGAGGTGACAAACATTTAAAATTTTCCCTTTTGCAGCACATTATTTGTATCTTTCTGCACGATATAGAAAACATGAATGGGAATTTACAAAGAAAGTGCATTGTAATATATTATTTGTAAAATTTGAGTTAAATCCTGTGGAATCCTCAACAACATGAGTGAAAAACATTTCCAATGTTTTCACTCCTGTCGTTATTGTAAATTTGTGCATGATATAGAGAACGTGAATGTAAAATACGATATACTGTATAGTCCTAGATTTCGAGCTAAATATCAGACTGTGTTTAATAGAGTATTGACACCGTGTACAGTGCATAATTCCGCTGAAGCAAGTTCGTTGGCTATTTGGCACTACTGTACATTATGTCAATAATTCCACTATACTATTTGGAATACAAGAGAACTTCTTCTCGCTCTTTTAAGTATGGTGGGATCGTTCTCTGGTACGCTGACGCCAACAATCTCTATCCCTATGGTGTTCTTATATCTCTTCCAGGGCCTTTTATAACAAATAAGCTGGAGGCTTTTGCTCCCCAGTCTCCCTTTGTGCCCCCTCCCCCACGAGTCAATATTTGCCACACCACCATTCAAAGTCCTTTTTCTCTAAAATATAAGTAAAACATTGGAAGAAAAATGAAATTTAGAAGCGAGGTTTAATATTCTAGTCAACTGAAATTTGCTTTGTGAATCTTATGTCATGTCTTTCTGCTAACCATTGTGTTGTAAATACCTTAGATTTTAAAAATTTCCCAGTGGAAAGCATATCCCAAACCCTATAGATTTGATTTGTTGGCAGGCCAGGCTAAACAAGTTAGTGACCGAGTTGTGGTATTTACTTAAACATACCATACACGCACTTAACTGAAGATTCAATCTATCTATGGTATAATGTAACGCTGTATACCAAAAAATCTGTCTCAGAAAACGCACGAATTGCAGTCCTAGTGTGGAAAAGTACAAAAAAACACCCTACTATTTCATACGACTTTTTTCACCAACAACAGTCTGTCATCTCTTCACACTCAGTATAGTATGGCCCCTTTCTGTAGATTGTCCCCCCCCCCACACTGACGAATTCTTAAAATAGGCCCTGCCCTCCCAATATTTATTCATTCCTTCTACACTCTAAAAACACTCTGGTTAAAATTGCCAGGTTAACTTAGAAATAACACTATTTGGGTTAACTTAATATGTTTTGTTACAGATTTTTGCACTGTTGTTACAGATTTTTGCATTGCTGTTTGGGATTAAATGCACTGAAAACCAACCAATCACAGTCATGTAATATTTCTATGTATATTATTAATCCGGCTAAATCTCCTGCTTATTTTAACTCACTTCTTACCATAAGTCTGGTTAATATAACAAGGAATCTGGTTATATTTGACCAGGATTGTCCTTGTTGAAATAACCAGTTTACGCAAGGTGGATATACATAACCAGAGCTCTTGCTCATTTATCCACCTAGCATAGTTTGGTTGGGTGGGTTAGCGCTAACCCTGGGTTAAAATTTAACCTGCTGTTTTAGTTTGTGTATAGAAGCATGCCTGATTATTTCAAAACTTCAGAGAAGTAAACTCGTATCGATCCAGACAAGATCTCTGAAGAAATATTTCCAAAATCATCATTTTCAAAACCGTCAGGAAGTTTGCTTTTAATTTTAGGTTAACCTAGGGTTAGGCTAACCCAGCTTTGAACAACCGGCCCCTGGTTAATAAACCAGACTATACTACTATAGTAAGAAAAGGTTAAAATAACCAGTTAAACAAGACATTTTTAGAGTGTTTTTAAACAGTGTATTGAATGTCTCCGTGCTAACTTGACTATAGATTGTCTTCCTCCTTTCTCAAAATGTGACCAAACAATTTGTACAGTGCATTTATACAATTGAAACTTAAGTATGTAATTTGGTTGAGGATTTCTTTTGATTTTGCGTGCGCGTTTTTTTTTCTTTCTTGGGAAAAAAACAAATTTAAGACCCGAGGAACCATAAACACTATTTCAAATCTGCATGTAACATACAAAAGCGAGAAAAACAATTTTGTAATTTGTTAGTTACATTAATTTTACGAATTACAACGTTTAGATCGCAATCTACGTAGGGGCGATAGAGCAATCAGTCACTTCTCTGTCTCTGAACAATAAAATAGTTATACAGAATGACAATTTTGTCATGGTGACATTTAAATAAACGGTTATCTTTAGTTACTATATATAAATACATACAATAGCGTGTGAACCATGCCCATAAGGTAAATAATAAATGTAAAGAGTTCATGTAAAATAATTTGATATCGGTATAACTGCAAAAATGTAGGTCTATAACTGTCAATACGGCCGATATAAATATCAATCGTGTATACATAGAAAATGTAAATAAAATCTTCTGTCTGAAGCCCAGTTATAATGCAATATGTTAACAATTTGCTTGCAATTTCTTACTGAAATACATTACCTACTTTTTGCATGGTCTTTGTTAATCGTCAATGATTTTCTGAAATATAAGCAGTTAATGTAATCGTGTTTGACGATTGTACAAATGTACATGCAATCTGGGCATATCAATTGCCCCCTGCAAAGCGCAAACGAGTATTCGTGGTGAAAATATGAGGTGTCCACTTGACAATGCAATTATTTTCAAGCATCACTCAGACTTGATATCTGCTTATTAGAGAGAACTTTATGACATATTTGGCTCGGAATAAAGGATAAGAAAGGATGATCTTTTATAAAGTTTTGGTGCAAAGAGGCCCCGCTTGCTTCCCCCATTGCGAGTTCTAGAAATTCCCAACAATCTCCCCGACTTTTCACGAGATCATAGATTATCAACTTTTTGCTTTGCAATTGCGCATGCGCTGTTAAAAACATGCATTAGTCGTTCTCAGTGGCAGACCCCTTGGATAACCTAAATTCTTACTTTTTTTCGGAAGATGTTGGGTTTTGGTATTAGTTTTGACAAAAAGTATTTGTGTTTTGCCATGCAGGACCATGCAACATGTTTCCTCGAGTACAGAGGAAGAGATGTCCATGATTATCAAAACAAGCGTACAAACCGTATTTTCAAAATGTTCATCTAATTAGATCCATCATTATCACTCCTGAGCTGAGGTCCACATTTGTGGCAAGTACGATCTGGGAAGGGGGTGGGGAGGGCGGTGGAAAAGAGTACTCACTTCTCGCTTGTGATAATCTTCACAATACACCCTTCCAGATCGAAAGTAAAACAGCCTCGTTTCCGTGATTTAGTCATCAGCTTTAAAGATCTCTACCTAGCTTGTAACTGATGACAAATTATAAACAGGTCTTTTATATTCACCGATATAACTGTATGATTTCGTAACTGTATGATTTCGTAACTGTGTTCATTTGCAACAAGATAAAGCGCTCGATCTAAACCAAACATCAGGAAAGCGAGGCTCTATAGCCAACACTTGGCACTTTCCGGAAAGTGTTATGAACGACCTCTAACGACCTTGGAATTAATGTGCAGTAGTATGGAAATAATTAAAATCAATGCTGGAAACTTTTCTCAGCTTATCAACTTAGTAAATTCGTGAAGCTATATACTGCATAAGTACTCTTTGACGATGAATGATGAAAATATGTAATGTGAAATATTTCATTGACGGATTGTTATAGTAGAGTTATAACACATAAGTGATATATTATTTAATAAGGAATCCACTTTCCTACGGAGAACAGTTACATAGCTTTAGCTGACGTCACTATACAAAGCAGATTTCTTGCACTGACTTTGATACAAATTCAGTATTAAAAGGTTTGCTCGCTCACGCATTGTATTGTAACACAATGGCAGTAACCAGGAACAACACAGACAGTCTGTTGCTAACAATCATCCGTAATCATCAACTTAATTACATAAAGCCCATAACAAACACTAATTTCACACGGTTTGATATTGGTTGATTGAACCACGCGAAAACAAGGCTGTAAGAAATTATACCGGTATTTTGCGTAAAGGAAATGTTTTAATATCGTTTAATGTTGTGCATATTAGGATATCATTTTTTATAAAAACACGATCACATTCTAGACTGCATAGCGCGTGCACAATATACAGCAGTGTATATAGTCCTAAAATTTTAACAAGCCGGGGGGAGGGGCTCTTCAAGGGAGGCCTTGGGGGTATGAACCGACAGAAATATTTCGTTTCTTGCAGGTGATGCACAGTACATGACTTATTTGTATTTCAAATGTACAATAATGCCAAATCTTACTAAATTTATTACAGGGACGTGTGGCAAGGGACGAGCCGACGAGAACTTGTTGTGGGCCCCTGCCTTCATGGGCCCCTAAAATTAAAACATCGGAAAAGATAAAAAATATAAATTTTAATTTTGAAAATCAAGATTAAAATAATACAATTTATATTTTAAAAATCTAAATTTATGTAAATATTACCGAAAAATTTAACAAATTACGGTACATCAATTCGAAAGTTACTGAAAAATGCTCGCCTACAATTTTGTGGAAAAAAGGTTAATTAGCGACTGAAATGTTTCATGTTTGATCAGTAATACCCCCACCCCAATCTTGAACCATCCGTCACTGGGCCTGGGCCCCATCAGACGTTGCTCATTCGTCGTTCCTTTCAAGACCTAAGCACGTCTCTGATTTATTATAATTTGCAAAAACTTGTTATATCATATTATCAAAGATTCTTTCTGTCTTGATAAACTAATCTTAAGGATCATCCCCTTAAAACTGTAAACCCTAGACATACAGTGTACGAACATACAGTGTACGAGAAAGACCAACAGTGAACATATATGTAGACCAGTGATTATAATTAGCCATTTCCCAAAGTCCTGGGTCTTGTCGCACGAATTCCATGTTGGAGGGACAAAAATATGGCAGCACACATTTAAAGTAAATGTCTAATGTAAAAAGGAGATATTTCATTTTTGGTCGTCTAAAAAGTTGATATTTGACAGTGATACTTCTACTCTTTCACATATTTGGCGCCTGTCCCCATATATTTTGTGCCTCCAAACGATCCCAGAATGCACTGTGATCTCTTTTGGGAAAAGGCTAATTGGCCTTGTTAAGGTTGAGATGTCCATAATTTTTTTCTGTGCCGGAAACGTCACATATTATTTGAAAATATGCCTGCAAAATATCTGCATGAAAAAGCGGAATGAAGACGTGATGGGCCATAAATGTCTATAGTTTACTGACTCAGCTCAGTCTTTCATGACTTGATGCATTCCCCCAATGAAATTAACTACAATCATGCAATATAATAATGACTAAAGGTCTTTGTTCATGGCTGCGAGTTAACAAAGATTTTGATAGACTAATTGTAACAGATTAAGAATTAGTACTAAAATGTATAATTAAATCAAAGAATCGTTTCTGAAAGTTTTGGAAATTGTGCCTACAAAAAACCTTGTTTCGTTTCTGATGACCGTCGGCCCCAGCGGTCCCAACTTTACCGTCCCCTGCCAAGAGGTCTCATTAAGATACATATGATAGAAAAATTTAAATCTGCCATAGTGGGCATTAATTATCATGGCTTATTATCATGTCGAGTGATCTCAAACGAAATTACAACTTAATGGTCTTAAATTGGTAGCAATATTTTGTATACCATTTAAACGTATATCATGGTTCACCGCAAAGTATACAAACATAGAAATTATTAGTTTAGACGCCCGTACACGTATTTATAATAGTTTTTCGAATTTCCAACCAACCAGCCAACTGCTTTACATTCAAAGTGGGAGAAAACAGAGAAATCTTGCATATTTTGTTCTTTGTGGTCTTGCACGCAACGGCGTGCTTAATTTTCTGGGACCAATATTACCAAGTAAGGAAATAGCACTCAGTTCTGACTCCATTTGCCAAAGGGTATAACTTGGTAATGAGAAATAGCTGCAATTAATTCTGATCTAGAATGGTCAATGGCTTAATTGATACATATACAGTTAATTGTAACTATAGTTCTTTCTTAACTGATGCTTGGTCGTGATCAATGTCACAGCAATCTCCATGTTCAACGGGAATACTTGGTTTACCTTCCTGATATTTACTTTGATTGTCGTCGTTGCTTTACTGGGAAATTCTTTAGTCATCTATGTCCTTGTCGTGCGACGAAAAAAGTTTCTCAATAAACCTTACAGTGTGTTTATTTTGAATTTGGCAATTGTAGATTTTCTGACTGCCATATTTTTAATCGTCAGGTAAGATGTTTTTTATGATTCTTATAAATAGAAGTGAGATATTGAGAGCAGTGATTGTTGTGATTCATAACAATGTCTGGTTATGATATCTAGCTAGTTATAGGCGGATAAGTGCCAAGTTTAGATTAAATTGTGCACTTGAAGGAAAAGGCATGGCATTTGGCAAAACGATAGTTCTCGGTGTGCTTATTAATATGGTAGGGATATGAAAAAGTAATGTTTGTGCCTCAAAATTTCTTAGTACAATTTTCTTACAATTTGCCTGTAAAAATACCATCTACTAGAAAACGTGAAGTTCCAAGTTCATGGATAGCAAACCGAATAACCTATTCCATTATACAGGGCCTTTCGAATTATTATCCAAAAGGTAAAAACATACTTGAATATTGCAAAAAAAATCATTTTGAGCAAATATAGACCTGACGTAACTGAAAATTGGGGAGAGAAACCCCACAATGTAAAATACTGGTTCACCAGTATGCTATGTAGCTAATCCTTTAATAAAGTTCAAGTTAAAAACAAGCAAACCGCTTAATATAGCTTATACTGTATAGTTTTTTTCAAGCTTTCTGATGATGTAGATTACATTTATTATAAATGAACTTAACTTTTCACACTTTTTTAGATTATACTTCTATACTATAGGGTAATGTAAAAATACTTCTATACTATATGGTAATTTATGTTTATTATTTGTATGTTATTTAGCTACAGAGCTATATTTATTAAGCCTAGCAGGGCTGTATCTAGTAGATATACTGCCTTCTTATAATAAATAATTCACCCACAATGACTCAAAATTTTAGGTAAAAATGTCTCAAATTTATGAGCAAACTGCCATACTTAAATGTACTCAATTTTTTGAGTAAAGATTCGATAATGTCATTAATAATGAGAGGGGGGAGTGGGCGGTGGTTCAGAAATTCCCAACATTCTACATGTTCTTGAGACCGCCCCCAAATGGCAAGACATTTATTTGGGAGCCCCTGTATAGTCCACTTAGTCCATATCGAGTAATTTATTAAACTTTGTTGTATGATTAAAAACTTGGAATTGAATTGCAATCACGTGAATAAAACCTACATGAAGTTGTAGATTGCATGCAAAGTGTTTTTTTAAACTACTAATGTACTTGTGCATCGTACTTAGCAAATGCTATCCACCGGGACACCCACTACTAAATTAATGACCGGTCCCTTAAAAGGACGTATTTTTCCACCCAACCTTTCCTGTCAATTAAAACCAACCCTGACATTCATTCAATATATACATGTACCTAGATCGACCTATTTAAGTTTAAAAAAGTATGTGTCACTTCACTTTTTTGGCACTCACTCAAATCTTGCTGCACGAAACATTTTACAAATATTTTTCTCTTAATTAAAGCTGTCGGCTGTTCTGCAGTTTTCTTGAATAACGAAAACTAAATATAGCATTTTTACTCTGGCAGTCTGTCTTGGCCTATATTTTTTATACACAACCTTTACATCACACGAAATTTCGTTTAACCAAGTTGCAACCATTTTCTCCCCCCCCCCCCTCCCTCTCCTCAGTCAGACAGTCCTGAAGGGGAGGGGGTCTCGATCCCATTTCCCAGCCATTTTTGACCAAATCCCAATTTCAACATTAACTTAAAAGAATATTTCTGAACAGGTATTTCACCTATGTGTTGACTTTTAAAACACAATATCCTGCTTTCAAACGCTCTTTCAATTCTGAATAATTTTACAAAGTGAAAGTCTATAAATACCTGTAATTTTGCTGTAGTCACATACTAGTCATACTAATAGTAGAATAATGACCTCGAGCCGAAAAACTACGGAATACAGTCTTCCAGGGCATTTTTAGACAAACTCTCAATCAAAAGTAGCTCCGTAGCTTTCCTCCAACAAATGTTATGTATAATGGTATGTATATGGTTTCCCTATTCCCATTTTTGCGTCTGTCATTCCCGGTTCCAGTAACCCAAATCCAGTTCCCATGTTAATTGGCCCTTGTTCACGACCTTCCAGCCATAATGACCAATCCCTATACAACGTATTTTTTATCTTGTAGTCGTTTTCTCTATCTTCCGGAAACACCAACTTACAATGACACTGCAGCTGAAGTATTTTGTCAAACCATCTGGTCAGGGAGGTTTGCATTCGACATGGGTTATATTTCTGTATACACATGTGTTGCCTTAACGATAGAGCGTTGGTTTGCGGTTGTAAAACCAAACAAATATCGTTCAGCGAAAACGAGGCATGCTGTTTATGCCGTTATCTTAGTGTGGTTCTGTGGTCCTGCTGTCAATTGTACTACCTACTTTCGTATAAAATACAACGTTGAAGAGAAGAAATGCGTATGGAGAACTATCCCATTTGCAGAAGAAGAGCTACCCTGGATTGCTTTAGCTGTACAATCCATAATACCTTATACTACAATGGTAGTGTTATATAGCCATATCTATTATACATTGAAGAAGTTACCACGGCTTACTTCGAATAGAGATATACAACTACGGAGAATAACAGTGGTTGCATTGCTGGCATGTTCAGCGCTAATCTTAGGATGGGTGCCTGGTCGTGTTACGTTCATGCTAACAAAGTTTGGTCACCTCGATCCAAATGGAAGCATTCACTTCACCTGCGTGATGATCACATTTCTAAACTCGTGTGTCAATCCCTTTTTGTATGGGATATATAGTCCGGCATTTCGAGCAGAGTACAAGAAGGTGTTTCATTACTACTATCGTAAAACCGTGACTGTTTTTCGTCATAGTCATGTAAAGCCCACTCCTGATCAAGTGCAAGGCAATTCACTGTCTGAAAAAGCGGTGTCTACGCTAGAGCAAGGGAAAGCCAGCTCACTCTCTGTGAAGGCTGAATATAACGAAGGATACGCATTCACTGTAAAGTCAGCATCTGAACAAGGCAATTCAATCGCTCTAATGCCAGTACCTAACCTAGCCAGGATACCAAATGATGAATCTGCCAAAGTAGCGCCAAAAGAATCTTATATGGAATGTAGTCTCTAAATTTTGTGTGCTATTTTAACTCGAACAAAATATGGTAAATTAACAATTATGTACAGTACTAACATTATGCATTCAATGTTTAGATACTGTACAAAATTACTGTCACAGAAATGTTTTGTCTATAACGTCACGTACGTCCGTGATGATATCAGTAAACACACCGACGGAAACTGAGCCAAGAACGCTTTTTTACCGATAAAAATGAAGAAATTCCTTTGAAATCCCATGCCCACCCTTTTGTACCCTCATACTAACCACTGATAATTTTTAATTTTTTTTGCGAACTCATTAATAATTTATGAAGAAAACACAAAAGAAATCATGAGCACAAACGAAATTATGTTTGGTTATGAGAACGAAAGCTCTGACAAAAATATGGAATCGAAATAAAGTATATTACAGGAAATATTCAGTTGTTTTAATCACAAAATGGATTTCTATTTGACAACTAGTGCCAGTACTTTTCCGCGTATCAAGATCACCTGGTTTACATAAACTTTAACTTTGTCTTATTTGAAAGAACTTTTAAAGTTATATATGAAGACCCTTTTTCTTACCTTGCTTGGTTTTCGAAATATTTTGACCAAAAACAGTGTGCAGTCCGCCATCTTGGTATTATAATTGACCTAATTAACTCAGTTCTTGATGACGTCAAAAGCAGGGTAAACTTGTTAAAACTTCTTCATGTGGGACTAAATTTCTTCGAAACGTTTCTTAAAATGTTGTGAGATAATTGAGTACTAAACAGACTTCGGAAAATCGAGTTTCATATTGATAATGACAAGTGGTTTGCAAGATAAAAATTTCGCTTTTTACCCTACTTGTGACGTATGCATATCGAATGCATATCCAAGATGGCGGAATACACGCTGCTTTTGATAAAAATAAGTCTATTTATTTCGAAAACCAAGCAACATACGGAATAATTGTAAAGGAAGTTTATATATCATTTTAAATGTTCTTTCAAATAAGACAAACTTAATTTATATTACCATATCCCTTTAGGTTTAATTTTCTCACCAAATATCATTCATTTATTCTAAATTGTTGAAGAATACGAATGTTCTCATCGAGACGTTTCACACGCTATATAAAGCATTCGCGTCAGTGTTGTATCAGATATACAACCTCTCGTCTTCGGTTCGAGTTTGTATATATATCTGATACACATCTATTACTTAATTAGCCTTTCTCACGATGACGAATATCCGCCATTCTTGGGTAGGTGGCATCTAATTCTCGTTAACCAATGCAGACAATTAAAACAATGTGAAAAGCACTTTTTCAAAATAAACTAACCATTCACAAAGCAAATTTACCATCATTTGTCAAAGAAATTATAAAAAGTCGCTGTTATATGGACTTATCTCGCAGACTTCGTCTGAAAAGCCACCCAAAAATGGCGGCGTGAGAAAGGCTAATTAAAGCCCGGGTAAAAGTTCTTTCAGAACGTATAGTAGATAGATATTTTATTTTTCCCGTACACATTTACAGTTTTTATAAATATAAAGATATATGGAAGGAAGACTAACAAGCCCGTCAGGGCTTTAAATTTCTAGTAGTTTACCCTAAAAACTTAAAAAACTCAGTAGTATAACAAAGAAAATGGAGTCAGATAATGTCAGATTCTAGATAAATGGGGTAAACTAATACAAATTTAAGCTTATAAGGTTATAAATAATTATTGTGTACATCTTTTGTGAGTATAATTAATAATCTTCTGAAGAAAGAAGATATAATTTTAGATTGCACTTAAATATGTATTTATACTATTGCTATTTTTAATGTATTCTGTCAGCATATTCCACACTACAGTGCATCTGGGTTTTTTGTGGAATACGGTTCATAGTTTGTTTTATCACAGGAGGCCCAGGCTCGATTTGCCCGCGCCCGCCTGTGCCTTCCTTATAACGAGGGAAGGAAGGAGACATTGAGACCAAAATAGCCCAGACTTGCATATGTCACACGAAACTATCCTCGATTTTTCACCTTTAAATGCATTTCTTTCACGATTAGTCGATATCCCCTGCAAGAATGATACCGTATAACTCTCAAAACAACGATGCTTTAATCAAAGAGCTTAAATTCGCTCTAAACTTCGTGAGGGAACGACAAAATTCGGCCAAAATATATCCGCGTGCCGGGTTTCCTGGACAAAAAGCGGAAGTCGTTGAACAACACAAAATACACTCAAACCTGATTGGACAACGAATATCAACAAACATTTCAAATTATTTTAACAGTACTGTAATAATTTCAATCATACAAACAAAACTATTCACAAACGTTATAATAAAGCGTAAATATTACTGCATGTAAATATAACTGTAGTACGTTAATATGTATAATAAATTGTATTTCACATTGTCGACATTGTGTTTGTCAAAATAATTTGAAATGTTTGTTGATATTCGTTGTCCAATCAGGTTTGAGTGTATTTTGAGTTGTTCAACGACTTCCGCTTTTTGTCCAGCAAACCCGGCACGCGGATATATTTTGGCCGAATTTTGTCGTTCCCTCACGAAGTTTAGAGCGAATTTAAGCTCTTTGATTAAAGCATCGTTGTTTTGAGAGTTATACGGTATCATTCTTGCAGGGGATATCGACTAATCGTGAAAGAAATGCATTTAAAGGTGAAAAATCGAGGATAGTTTCGTGTGACATATCCAAGTCTGGGCTATTTTGGTCTCAATGTCTCCTTCCTTCCCTCGTTATAAGGAAGGCACAGGCGGGCGCGGGCAAATCGAGCCTGGGCCTCCTGTGGTTTTATTGTAGTGTTTGTGTACACGCGTAAAAATCATCATGTTGATGCAAGTTGTTCAAAACAGGAGCGAACAATGTTGTGCTGCACCTTGTGAACAATATTGTTAACAAGTTGTTGAACCATCAACATTGTTGCAACTTGTTGACAATCATGTTAACAACTTGCAACAGTACTGATGGTTGAACAACTTGTTAACAATATTGTTCACGGGGTGCAGCACAACATTGTTCACTCCTGTTTGAACAACGCCGAACAACCTGATCAATTTTTACCCGTGTAATTTCATACAGCCTCTGGTATTATGGCTATGAATAACATTGTTTCTTACGCAAAGTGAATCAATAAGAATCTTTGGAGCGTGAATATGTCAGAAAAAAGAAAAATGTCCAGCCTTAGATTTAGTATTTTTGTGAAAGGGAAATGCATCCTTTTTTGAAGACACGGAGGTAATAATAATATTAATATTAATAATCCTAATTATAAATGATAACGAGTTTATTAAATGAGAATAGTGGAAACTACATTAAAAAAGATAAAAGTTCTTTAAAAGTTAGTATTTGTCCGTGAGATAAATTGTTTTTGTTTTAATTAACTAAGGATTAAATTAATTTTCATTGTTATTAAAAGTCTAAACAATCCTTCCAATTTCGTTAAGTATTTCAATGCTGTTGATGTCATAGTTCACTTCTTGCTTAATTGTTCTAGATCCTCTTTCGAACAATACTGCAGATCATAGTAAGTTAAAAAACAGTTTTGCTCTCAGCCAATGCTTTACCATGTTATATTCAACCTGCTTCCTCCCCGACAGTTTCATTGCAAGTTCTGCAATGAATCGCTCAGGTTTCGCTGCTATTTCTTATTTATATAGCTCATGCACAATTCCAAAATGATGTTCATGGCGCTTCACAATAGTATTTCAGTAAAGAAACGTAAAAACTACGTATTATTAAGAAATGTATATAGATTAATCTACCAAAATAAATATTTACTATTAAGAAATTTAGAGAAGAGAAAGATACGTTTTAAACTGTTCGAGAGTCCAAGGGGCAAAGCAGAAAACGCCTTGTCTCCATACGATTTAGTCAGTACAAGTTCTGGGTTTAACTAATACAGTAGTTCGTTAGATACAGATCGCAATGATCTATAGAGCTTTGGCGCACTACGATAGTGTAGCATGTGTAACAATAAAATCTTAAAATCTATGCGATATGTACTGGCAACCAGTGTGAAGGTCTAACAATGGACCTTATTCATAATGACGTCACAAGGCTTGATGCCCGCGAGGAATGCTGGTCTTAGACAATTCAAAATGGCCACTATCGAAATCTCCCAGGCGATAGCTACTAAGAGTGACCAGCATTCCTCGCAGGCATCAAGCCTTGTGACGTCATTGTGCATAAGGTCTATTAACGCTGTATATATATTGACGGATTTTGTAGATGGAAATATCGAGTGTAAATTTATTTTCATTTATTTAGACCTACCAGTAGCTGCATGGGAAAAATGCCGATGTATGATTCCAGCTATATACTAAATTTTGATCTAGGAAGAAAAAACACAAAATCCATCACCACAGCTAGAAAGAGCGTGTTAAAATATGTGCGTGACGTGAGCGTGTGACGTGACGTGACGCGCGCTGCGCGAACAGCGAGTCAAATCGCTCCGTAAAATTGTCAATTTTTTACCTCATTTCTTCGTCTTCGTGGGGTAAATCTCTTATAAAATTGTGGATAAAGTGTTTATCTTTGGAAAAGTTAAGTTGGTTTGGTGCAATCTTCAATATTTGCTTTATATTTTGGTGGATTACTTGTCAAATCGCAAGAAATTCAGTTGATTTTTAAGCTCGCGAAGTTGGACGGTTGATTCTGACGTGCGCATACAGTGACTCAAAGAACAACTACGAACCGCGTTCGTTTCGAGCGCGTGCAGAATAACAGCCATCGATTAGAACAATTATAACAACAATCCCGTTTTAATCAGAACTTTTTGGAAAAATACCAAGAAATGATGCTTAAAATCCGCCAAACTTTTCCCATATCGACGTCATTTTGGATCTTGTTTCTCGTGGTATCTTTCTGGCTATCTACAAGATCTAAGCCTCAGCTTATAAACCCCAAAGTCAAAACAGTTCCTTGGAATGTTTCAATCGCTTCAGAACTTGCATCACTTCCAAATAGACTGGGATGCCTTTGGACTTCAACTCACGACAACATCTTACGGAAATATACCTGGCCTTCAAAGTCTAACTATCGCTATGGTCTGCAATTTAATATTAAGAATAATACGCTACATCTATTCCTGTGTATCCTGCTCGCTGGTGATATTGCCACCAATCCCGGTCCTACCTGCAAAACTACAAACTTTTCTATAAAGTGCGCCACAGTGAATGCCAGAAGTTTGAAAAGTGTCCACAAAGATGTCACCACTAACTCAACTATCTGTAATCTAGAACGATTTCAAGACTTCGTTTATGGTGAAAACCTTGATGTCGTCTGTGTGAACGAAACATGGCTCAACGAGAACATCAGTAATGTGGAGATTCTACACTCTGACTACACAATCTTCAGGAAAGACAGAGTAGGACGTCATGGCGGCGGAGTCCTGGTTGGCATAAAAACAAACTCGTTTTGTTCGGTGAAGGAGTTCTCTCTTAGTTCGGATGAGGTGGAAGGTTTAGAGATCGTTTCAGCAATCTTAACAACTGCTTCAAACAAACGCCTTCTATTTTCTTCATGCTATCGACCCCCTGACGCTGAGTGCACTTGGATGGGAAAATTTAACAATTTTCTGGATCACGCTTGTGATCAGTTTGAGAACATTGTGATTTCTGGTGACTTTAATCTTCCTAATATCTCATGGGACTTAACATTGAATACATCAGGAGTGAATGAAGTAAACTTTATTGATATACTTAATGATCATTTCTTGACCCAGGTAAACTCCACACCAACTCGTGCCAACAAAGTATTAGATCTCGTGATTACAAGCGTTCCAGAACTTGTAACTGTGTCTGAGATACTCAGTCCAGAGAAAAGCGAGCTGATGACAGATCACTGTGCAATTCTGCACGAATTTTCTGCATACGTAAAAGCTCAACCAAGAACCGAGAGATTTGTTTACAATTATGGCGCTGGTGACTTTGAAGGACTTCTCAACGCATTAAATGCACTGAACTTAACGACTCTTGTCGAAGGTGCCAATGACATCAACACCGCCTGGCAAGACTGGAAGGATGTGTTTACAACAACCGTCTCACACTATATTCCGATGAGAAAAATGAAAGGACGTAATCCTGCTCCATGGATCAACGGTGCCATCCTTACCGCAATTAGAAGAAAGGAGTCAGCTCGGCAAAAACTAAAGTCATCTCCCAACAACTACCCACTACAGCGAAAATTCAAGACCTTGCGTTGTGAAGTAAAACGTATGTTACGGGAAAGTCGGAAAAAGTTCTTCACCTCTCTGGCAACTGATGTCAATCAAAGCCCGAAGCGTCTGTGGTCGGTACTAAAAAGAACATCAAAGTCAAGAAACATCCCTGACACAATTTCATCAGCAAGCAACAACGACACAGCTGGCGCAGCAACATCTCAACGAGTATCGGCCGATAACCCAGAAAGCATAGCAAACTTGTTTAATCAATACTTTGCGTCAGTATATTCTAGAGAAGAATCCAACGGGGATGCAACCAGCGGAGCTGACGAACCAATCCTAACTGATTTGACAATTAGTGAAGTCGAGGTATCCCACATGTTGAAATCTCTTGATACAGCCAAAGCAACAGGACCTGATGGTATTCCCGCTAAGTTATTAAAAGAAACAGCGGACGTTATTGCACCTTCTTTGTGCACACTCTTCAATAAGTCAATTTCCTCGGGATCATTACCAGACGAGTGGAAAACAGCCAACATAGTACCGATACACAAAAAGGGTGACAACGAACACGCCGAGAACTACCGTCCTATTTCTCTACTGTGCATTATCTCGAAGGTTTTAGAACGCTGTGTGCTAAATAACGTCAAATACCGTTTACTAGAAGCAGTCAACATCTGTCAACATGGGTTTATATCCGGACGATCTTGTGTGACTAACCTGATTGATGCCCTCAACTACGTTGGGTCATGCCTGGATCGTGGTGGACAAATTGATATGATTTACATGGACATGTCCAAAGCTTTCGATAAGGTCAACCATGATGTACTGATCCAAAAGCTGCGTAACGACTATGGTTTTGGAGGCAACCTGCTCAGATGGTTCCGCTCATATCTGACAAATCGCAAACAGCGCGTAACAGTGTTCGGAGCTACGTCAAACCCTCTGTCTGTAACTTCTGGAGTGCCACAAGGTTCTATCCTTGGCCCAGCATTGTTTCTCTTGTACGTCAACGATCTGCCGAGTACAGTTAAATCAAGTCAAGTTGTAATGTTCGCGGATGACACGAAACTCTTTAAAGAAATACGAACGGAAAACGATGCAAAACAACTACAGAACGACATTAGTAACCTCGAATCTTGGTCAACCACTTCAGGCTTATCATTTAATGGAACTAAATGCAAAGCACAGACAGTTACTCGTAAGCTTAAACCGATCACTACCAGCTACACAATGAAAGATTGTCAGTTAACATCTACCAAAAATGAGCGTGACCTTGGTGTCTGGATATCCACCGACTTAAGATGGAACAAACAAGTGAACCAACAGTGTGCTCGCGCAAACAAAGAGCTAAGTTACATTAGGAGAAACACACGGACAATCCACAACACAACAACAAGGCGAACCATCTACCTAGCTCTCGTACGTTCACATCTCGGTTACGCGACCCAAGTATGGACACCTCAGTCGGTTGAATTACTGACGAAAGTAGAAAGAACTCAACGACGTGCGACGAAATTCATCCTTAACCTGCCATTTACTTGTTCTGTTGACTATACATCCAGACTGCAGGCTCTCCAACTACTTCCAATATGCTATTGGCACGAGTATCTTGATATGGTGTACTTTTTCAAAGTAATCCACGGCTTAACAAACTCGTCCTTTGTTTTACGTAAGAAAACGAGACTGAACACAAGAGCTTCTAACAACACCAATACAGCGAAGTACGAAGTACCGCAATGCAGAACAACGACTTTCCAAAAATCTTTTTGGATTAGAACAATCAGAACTTGGAACACTTTAACGGACACGTTAGGCATAAGTATGGAAAACCTGGGCACGTTTAAGTCAGTAATGCAAAGATATTATTTTGCCGCATTGTAGAAAGCGTACGAATGTGATGATCCAAGAACATTTAAAACTATCTGCCCGAAATGCAACAGTGCAAGAACGTTAACCGAACCAGTGAACTGCTGTTTTTAGGCGTTTTAATTGTATATATGTTTGTGTTTTAATCTTTTGGGCCCACAGTAATTGGCTTTTCAGGCTGTTGTGGTTACCCAGCCATCAGTTTAGTGTGTTTGTATTTGTGTTTGTGTTTGCGTAACATGTCTGTTAAATATTTAACTGAACATCGATCAATACAGTATAAGAGGTTATCAGTGCACAGGCGTAAAGATGAGGGACGATTAGTAACTAATCGTCCCGTGGGATGATTAGTTTCTAATCGTCCCTCATGTTTTAGCAATGAGGTAAATTAGGATTTCGAGGTAGCTGTGATATTACATTCATAATCACCCTTCATTCGAATGAAAATAATAATAATTTGAGTGGGTGGCACTCGACGTATTAAGTTGCAATATTTAAACTTGTCCAACAACTGGAAAATTTCTTATGGGAATTGGTGATTATAGGGTAGAGTGCAGAGTTAATTTGTTCATAAAATTTTGGTAATTCTTATTCCTCCCAATAGTGTCAAAAGACAATTTTCTTGTAACTTGCTACGCAGTTTTGGATGCACATCCGTCCATGTATAATGTAAACAGCCGAGTAAACAGTGTCCTCAGAGAATTAGTTAGCAGGGACTTAGCGAAAACTTTGTCGTTAGGGGGGGAGGGTGTATAGAGGTCAAATTACGAGAGAATTAGTTAGCAGGGACGTAGCGAAAACCTCGTCGTTAGGGGGAGGGTGCAGAGGTCAAATTACGGATTTTTTAAAAGCATGTTTGAGATTTAGCAGCGTTTCTCCCAAAAGAATATATGTTAACATAATGGATACGGGACTAAGCCTACTAGGGGCACAGAGTAAGTAACTGAAGGTTCGGGGGATGCCCCCCCCCCCCTTCCCATTTTTACGTAAACAGAAATATTTCATTGCTTTCTTGAAACTGTCACATAGCGGGGTTGGTATTTTCGTTAGCCGTGCATTGCCAATATTCAATTCTCGTGAAATGTGAAATGATCGATTTTTGTAGTGTCGTAAAACGTAAATTACATTCCTCTATAGCCATGGGCTGCTCTTACTGGTAATTTTCGAAATTTATTTGTGACCGGTGGAACAAAGACTGGACCAAACAGAGCAATGCCTTGGATGTATTACCATTGGCATTACCTGTTACTATGGCTAGCTTCGCCATTGTAGATATATCGGTTATTTTGTAAAAAAAAAACTATGTTGCAATGTTAAGTATTATCACGTAAATCAATGTTGAAAACGCTGGTCACCAAGGAAATTTGTTCGTGTGTCTGGACGTGAAGGAAAATTTGACAAGTATTGCCATTGCCATTTGATCTCGTTTATTTTGAAATTCGCTTTTGAAGTGTGGTATCGTAGACAGTTTCAGCTGTTTTTAATATTGTCGGAATCATCTTTAATTAAACGTAAATAAACATAAAATTGTTTACGTACCTAATTAGCGTGGTTCGTAAAACTTGTCAAGGAAATTTTTATCGAAACAAATTTGTTAGTAGTACACACGAGCAAGTAAGCTCGTCAAGGATCTTGTCAAGGAAAACTTGCTCGTCTCTACGAGACATAAAGTGCATATGACATTCTCTTGTTTTTATGGTTTGTTCCCGAGATATTTCAATTTGTTTGATATGTAAATGATGTGAATATGTCCGCTAATTTATGACGTCACATTGGTTGCAAGCTCAACTTACACTGGTTATAAATCTATATATTAACTCTAAAAACTGTAGATATCAGTTTTTCTCCAGTGTTTCATCACATTTACCAGTGAGTGAAATTTGAAATTATCATTTCGGATTGTAGCAGTAATAATGATATTCAACCATTTTGAAGAGCTTGCAACCAATGTGACGTCATAAATTAGCGGACATATTCACATTCATTTACATATCAAACAAATTGAAATATCTCGGGAACAAACCATAAAAACAAGAGAATGTCATATGCACTATAAAAATTTCCTTGACAAGTTTTACGAACCACGCTAATTAGGTAGGTAAATAATTTTATGTTTATTTTCGTTCAAAGCTGCTTCCGACAATATTAAAAACAGCTGAAACTGTCTAGGATACCACACTTCAAAAGCGAATTTCAAAATAAACGAGATCAAACTATAAAAACAACAAACTGAAAAATACGTTACACTACAGCTTAAAGAGTTCTTTCATTCAAGAAAATAAGAAATTTCATGCCATATGCATTTTATAGCTGGTATGGGCGAAAGAAGACTGGGATTGCCCCACATAATATCCTGCCTCGGTGGGACGACATTATGTAAACATGGCGTCTTCAAAATATTTTTTGTTGTAATTAAACAAAACGCAGCTTGCATTACGGACTTTAATAGTGTCTGTTTTGGTCCATTAATGTTTAATTTTTGTTTCGATTTTCCAACTATGCCGTTCAATACGATATTATAGGTCAAAATCGGCAAAAATGTCTATCTTGGTCAGGTGGAATCACAGTTGTATAAACTGTGGTGGGATAAAGCGTTCATATATGGTAAATTTCATCCCACTTCACTGAGATCCCACCTACAATCATTTTCAAAAGTTGCTGGGACAATTGCGGTTTTAGATCATCAGTGGACATATGCAAATTATTACAAACATTTATATCTTCCTCCCCCTCCCCATTCAATGTTGTTTACTCGATCACACAGCGAAGTAAGACGCTAACTGAGACCCAACATTTAAAGGGGGTCGGGGGAGGGAAGTTTATCAAAATAATAGGTAGTTGGGGCATCTGCCCCCCAACCAGGGGTGCATATTAGGGGGGTGTAACCCCCCCCCCCCCCTCCCCCCAGCACTCGAAAATCACAAAAGTTTTGTTTCAGACTGTATCAAAAGTCGATCCCGAATTTCTGCTGTGAGAGTTGTTTAAGCCACAAATGTCTGGTGTAGACAGGAGCATTTTTCATCCAAATCCTTCAACCCGGTGCCGGAAAGTGCAGGAAATGGCATTTCCGAGCCTCAATTTTGAAAAATCTTAACTAAGGTTCCCAATAGAGCTGGAACTGATTAGCCCACCAAAATGGAACCTGTCCCGCTGCCCCTGGTTGTAGAGTACAAGAAAGTCGGTCCCAGATCGTCCAAATATCTGCCCCCCCCAGCAATTTATTGAATTTGCGCTCCTGCCCCAAACACATTAAATTTGAACTGATTGTAGCTTAAGATCTCACCTAGCCGGGCTGGCTCGTTTCTCATACATAAGAACACAAATTGAATTTTATATCGACCTCACTCAGGTGAACAGGCCTTATAGACGGAAACCGCCTTCTAATGTAAATTCAGCATTCAATCATGCAATATATTAAAAGCAAACTAATCGTACTACAACATTAATAACTTAGCGAATCAATTATGGGATCAAAATTAAAATTCTATTTTCATCAATCAATTTGCACGAACGCATATAGATGATGTATTGTGTTGGACGTAAATCCATTTAGACCGAATATTCATTGCACGGAAAATGATGCCCTTGCTCAGCACACCTGCTGCAAAGCTAACAGACGCCATTAACCAATCAGGTTTTAACTGTCTCTTATACTGACAGACTTGTTATTTATAGCTTGCTCTATACAAATTTACCGTTGTCAATGATAAACGGTGCACTAAACGGAACAATGCGGCGTTTGATCTTCGAAGCTCTCCATAAACAAAGTCAAGGAGTAGTTTAGTAAGAAGGAAAGAGTTAACGGACCAATACCGTCCAGTGAAAAGGTTAGATTACTTTTTACATAATATTCCTATCTACATTATTGGGCTATTTGATTTTGACTATATTTTGAAGAATAAATCACGAGGTATAAGAGGTCGTTCACGATTCGGTTACCGCGTTGCCCTTGGGCATAGTATAGCCTTGCCTCTAAGTTAAGCCTGGTCACGAGGGCATGGATTCACCTAGGTTGGCTAACTTTCTAGTGCTTGAAAACTCATGCAAAGCCTGGTCAAGCGAGGATGCATGAGGGAACTGATGAGAGTCGACAAGCAAGAGCTTGCATGATAGTTGGTCAAACCATGGATATATAGTTAAAAAAACTGAAATTCTAGGAAACTATATAGCGACAGAACCTATTTGAAATTCGTGAGTAATTGCGAATACCCTAACTTTTTCAGTATTTTCTTCAATTTCCCTATAGGAAAATATACATATTTTCGACATTCAAGTAACTATGTTGAAACTCGAAATGGTTTTTTCGTCTTACAAACCAGCGTTTGCCACGCCATGGTTTTAGAGGTAAATGCTGTTCGTCTTTAGTTTCGGTTGTTAATTACAGTTTTACTACAGCTGAGAAATTGGCGTCACAAAATTTCCTCAAATTGACTGCATGTCAAGTGTTCAAAGTGTCAACATTCAGAAATTTCATCGTGCAGTGGCGTGCTTATATTTATTAGTTTTTTGACTGACATGTTCATGAGTTGTACTATTGCATGCTAAAGTCTTAACGCGCAATTATTTTGGATTAGGTGCTTGATGCCATAATACATATATATAGACCATGATAGTATATAGAGGATATTTCACGGTGGCACGGAAATATGACTTTTATTTTCGAGTGGTGAAAACAATATTTTACAAACGAGCGCAGCGAGTGAGTAAAATATTGTTTTCAACACGAGAAAATAAAAGTCATATTTCCAAAGCCACCGTGAAATGTTCTTTTTATTATATGG